>SJYC01020661.1:0-17361 GCA_006408675.1 Madoqua kirkii
ATGGCAGTGTTCCGTTATGAGCCAATGGCAGTGTTCCATTATGAGCCAATGGCAGTGTTCCATTATGAGCCAATGGCAGTGTTCCGTTATGAGCCAATCAGAAGTTGACACGCCTCCCCTCTGGGCTATATAAGCAACTGCTTTCCCTGCATCGGGGCCCTCTCGCCACTTCCTAAAAGAGCTGTAACAATAAACTGCGTGTCAGAAGAATCCTGTCTGTGGCGTTCTCCTTATCGGCGAGGCGGGCGACCACACAGAGACATTACTTTACCAGCAAAAGTCTGTCTAGTCAAGGCTGTATTTTTTCCAGTAGTCATGTATGCATGTGAGAGTTGGACTATTAAAAAGCTGAGGGCTAAAAAATTGATGCTTTTGAACCGTGGTGTCAGAGGAGACTCTTGAGTCCCTTGGACTGCAAGGAGATCCAACCAGTCCATCCTAAAAGAGCTCAGTCCTGGGTGTTCATTGAAAGGACTGATGTTGAAGCTGAAACTCCAATACTTTGGCTACCTGATGTGAAGAGTGACTCAATGGAAAAGACTCTGATGCTGGGAACCCTGACAGCAGGAGGAGAAGGGGATAACACTGGGTGAGATGGTTGGATGGCATCACAGACTCAATGGACATGAGTTTGAGTAAACTCTGGAAGTTGAACAGGGAGGCCTGGCGTGCTGTGGTCCAGGTGTTTGCAAAGAGTTGGACATGACTGAGTGACTTAACTGAGCCAAACAAACAACTTGGAAACAAAACTACATATAGGCCTCATATGAAGACAATCAGTAGTGGAAATGAGACCTAATTTCATCCCTTCCTAAATCAAATTAGAACATTAAAAAGCAGCTTCAGCTTAATAGTTTAAAAATTATACTGACAGTATTATAAAAACATTTTCAAATCTGTAATAACCATGCATCATAAAGCTATTTGTACAGCCTCCCCAGACAGCCATTTTGCTTTTTTTGCATTTCTTTTCCATGGGGATGGTTTTGAGCCCTGTCTCCTGTACAATGTCACGAACCTCATTCCTTAGTTCATCAGGCACTCTGTCTATCAGATCTAGGCCCTTAAATCTATTTCTCACTTTCACTGTATAATCATAAGGAATTTGATTTAGGTCATACCTGAATGGTCTATCAGTTTTCCCTGCTTTCTTCAATTTCAGTCTGAATTTGGTAATAAAGAGTTCATGATCTGAGCCATAGTCAGCTCCCAGTCTTTTTTGTTGTTGATTGTATAGAGCTTCTCCATCTTTGGCTGTGAAGAATATAATTAATCTGATTTCAGTGTTGACCATCTGGTGATATCCATGTGTAGAGTCTTCTCTTGTGTTGTTGGAAGAGGGTGTTTGCTATGACCAGTGCATTTTCTTGGCAAAACTCTATTAGTCTTTGTCCTGCTTCATTCTGCATTCCAAGGCCAAATTTACCTGTTACTCCAGGTGTTTCTTGACCTCCTACTTTTGCATTCCAGTCCCCTATAATGAAAATGACATCGTTTTGGGGTATTAGTTCTAAAAGGTCTTGTAGGTCTTCATAGCACTGTTCAACTTCATCTTCTTCAGCACTACTGGTTGGGGCATAGACTTGGATTACAGTGATATTGAATGGTTTGCCTTGGAGACGAACAGAGATCATTCTGTCATTTTTGAGACTGCATCCAAGTACTGCATTTCAGACTCCTGTTGACCATGATGGCCACTCCATTTCTCCTGAGGGATTCCTGCCTGCAGTAGTATATATAATGGTCATCTGAGTTAAATTCACCCTTTCCAGTCCATTTAGTTTGCTGATTCCTAGAATGTCGATGTTCACTCTTGCCGTCTCCTGTTTGACCACTTCCAATTTGCCTTGATTCATGGACCTGACATTCCAGGCTCTTATGCAATATTGCTCTTTACAGCACTGAACCTTGCTTCTATCGCCAGTCATATCCACAGTGGGGTATTGTTTTTACTTTGGCTCCATCGCTTCATTCTTTTTGGAGTTATTTCTCCACTGACCTCCAGTAGCATATTGGGCACCTACTGACCTGGGGAGTATCTCTTTGAGTATCCTACCATTTTGCCTTTTCATCCTGTTTATGGGGTTCTCAAGGCAAGAATACTGAAGTGGTTTGCCATTCCCTTCTCCAGTAGACCACATTCTGTCAGTTGCATAAGGAGGGGTGATTTTGTTTATTTAACATAGAAAACCATTCTATAGCTGAACACAAGATTTTTTTTTCCTTTTTGCTCATATAATAACACTGTGATTCACACTTTTTTTTTTGCTATCTCTGATTATTCCCTTGGGATAGAGGTCTACAAAATGTAATTACTGGATGAAAATTTACATAATATTGATGGTTTGAAAGTATATTGCCAGATTGTGTTTCAGAAAGTATCTATCAATTTGTAACCTCACCAATGGTGTATATATTTAATTTTACTGTGATTTATTCAAATTATTTTCCTGTAGCATGTGAGTACTGCTATGTTTGTACATGCTAAGTCACTTCAGTCATGTCTGACTCTTTGAGATCCTATGGACTGCAGCCTGCCAGGTGCCTCTGTCCATGGGATTCTTCAGGCAAGAATACTGGAGTGGGTTGCTATGCCTTCCTCAGAGGATCTTCCCAACCCAAGGATTGAGCCCACATCTCCTGTGGTTCCTGCATTGCAGGTAGATTCTTTATTGCTGGGCACCCCTGAGTGCCACTACACAGAATTAATTAATTACATTGGTGAATACGGCAGAGAGAAGTTAGGCAGGATCCTGAACTGCTTAAACTCTTCAAGGATACCCTTCATTTGACAGCTGAAAAGGATCATAGACACCTGACAAAAAGGTTATAAAGGAATTTGAGGAAATGGGATCATGAAGTTAACTAGAGAGTGACCCACATCTATTTTGAAGATTTGCTGAGAGCTGATCCAGTTTACAAGATAACAAATATTAAATTAAACATCCTCTAGATCACACACATTTTTTCAAAAGAGTAATTTCCCCAAGGAGGGAAAATTTGTACAGGAGTTTATTTCTATTAACTAAGGTAAAAAGGAGGAAAAATGGATGTATTAAGAAAACCACTTTTACTTGCATTACTGCTGACAAGGACAAAACCAGAAAAACAATATGCTAGATTTCAGCTGGCTAAATGATTAACTTGGCAAAAGTAAAAGCTGCTGACACACTAATAAGAAAAGATTTATTTTCAAAAGGTCTGTCGTTACCTCTGCAGAAGATTATGTAACTGCATGCTATATTTTTTTTCCTAAAAAATATCCATTAACTCTGAAATATCTCCTGAAGATTGGAAACTCCTAAAAAAAACCAAACTGAGAGTTATACAAGGCAAATATGTAAGACAATATTTTTATCTTCTTTCCAATTGCTTTTCCTTGAAATACGACAATGAGATGATATTCATTTGAAATTTTTTATAAATATAATGGTGTGCTCTTCATTTCAAATCAGTTTTGACCCATGGGTATGTATAAAATGTGGCCTAAACAAATGTTCAGTATTCTAGAGTGTCTTTCTGATTCCTCTAACTTATTCATGTGATGAGAGCCTTCCTTCTTTTTATGCTTTTACAATCTTTGAATTTCAAAGAACTCTAATATCATGAAATAAGTCATAAAGTCATGGCTGCCTAGCAAAGAATTTAGATGTTCACTTTGCCCTCATATTTTATGATTTTAAAAAGTAACCTAGGATTATGTGCCTCTGGAAGCAAAGTAAGGTAGATAAATGGTTAACCCATACTTGTGAAAATGTCACATATCCCTGCTTTGAAGAAGAATTTTGTTTTCATATTTTCCTGACTGCTTCAGCCACTAAAATTGGTCTTCCTCAATGATTATTTGTCTACATGCCAAGACATTTTAATTTTCTCTCCTTTGTAACAGCACTTAAAAAAGATTTATTATTTCAAAATAATGAAACAAAGATAGTTGAAAGATCTTAAGCAACAAAACCAACTCATATTATGAATTACATGAGCTATATTTGACAGTACTATTTTAAAAAATGAATCTTTTTTCATCTGTTATATTAGCAATATATAGCAATATATTATATTGCTCAGGCTTCCCTGGTGGCTCAGACGGTAAAGCATCTGCCTACAATATGAGAGACCCGGGTTCGATCCTTGGTTAAAGAACATCCTCTGGAGAAGGAAATGGCAACCCACTCCAGTACTCTTGCCTGGAAAATCCCATGGACGGAGGAGCCTGGTAGGCTACAATCTATGAGGTCGCAAAGAGTCAGATACGAATGAGCGACTTCACCTCACCTCACCTCATTGCTCAGCAGGTAAAGAACTTACCCCAGTATTCTTGCCTAAAAAAATCCCATGGAAAGAGGAGCCTGCTGGGCAGCTGTCAAAGGGCTGCAAAGAGTCAGACACAGCTGAGCAACTAAGCAGCTGCAGCAGCAACAAAGCTATATTCTCTACATTAGAGAGGAAGAAGAAAAAAGACAAAATATAGTTGCAAACCTATTGTGCTGACAGAGCGCTGTTCACAATGCTCCTTCCTACTCCTTTCTTATTTTAAAATATGGAAGGCATTGATTTTTTTTTTTAAGGCATGTGTGTTACACCCACAGTTGGTGTGGAACGTGTTGGAATTAGTTGAAATTGAAAGCCAGAGTACAAACCATAATGGAAATTGTTTTATATACATTTTAAAAATACACTGGCTTGAAAGATTTTCTTAGTACTGTTTAAAAATATTTGTCCCTCGAATGAAGAAAAGGATCTTCAGAGATTAAGTTTGATATTTTAAACAATACACTCATTTTTGAATGGTCTAACCAACAATTCTTCTAGTCAGATAATTGACTACCAATGTATGGAAAAATTAGTTTTTACTGCATTTCAGTATGGGATAGATAAAACAACAGAAGCATGTGTGATTAAAACATCACAGAGGTACTAGTATCTCTTCATTATGCATCTTGGATATATTCCCAGTCTCTCTTCAAATAAAGCTCTGTAGTCCTTCGGGCTTGAGAATGTTGCTTCATATCTCTACCATGGGTCTTAATTAAAATGCCTCATTTTGTGTGTGTTTACTTACTATGTAGCATAAAGAACTATTTTCCATGAGACTCCATGGTTGACATCCAGTCCTAATTTGTGCACATTCCACCCCTCCTCCCCCCACTGGGCTCATCTTGTCCAACTACATTAGAACAAATATCTTGGAAATTTACTTCTAACAGGAGTGGTATATTGCATAGTTTTATTTTGCTGTTTGTTGTTTGTTTGTTTGTTTGTTTGTTTGTTTTTGCTTTAAAAAAAAAACAGTCTTCAGCCTTAATGAAAAACTTTTTTAAACTTAGTTGCTGCTAAGTCACTTCAGTCGTGTCCTACTCTGTGTGACCCCATAGATGGCAGCCCACCAGGCTCCCCCATCCCTGGGATTCTCCAGGCAAGAACACTGGAGTGGGTTACCATTGCCTTCTCCAGTGTGTGAAAGTAAAAAGTGAAAGTGAAGTCGCTCAGTCATGTCTGACTCTTAGTGACCCCATGGACCGCAGCCTACCAGGCTCCTCAGCCAGTGGGATTTTCCAGGCAAGAACACTGGAGTGGGTTGCTATTGCCTTAGTGCTGTTGTATAAATACACAGGGTCTACTGGAGATACAAGTCATTCTTCCATTATTAGATATGTGGAAAGAAGAGAAACATTTGGTTTTCTTTTTTATCAGTTGCTGTATTTCTTACCAAGGGTCATCAATCATTGGGAAACAGCATAGCTACTGATACACTATAACATTAAATTAGGTTAAATTAGTCTAACTTTTGTAGGGAAAATACTCATATTTACCATAAAAAAAAGAAATTTCTCTTTCAAGCTAAACATTATTTTGTGGTTCAAATTGTTCAAGCTTCAAAGAATATCCATTTTATCTATGGGATTTGATCTTATGAACAGTCTACACTCCATCTTCTATCCTTAATAATGATATAGATTCTTATCATTTTCTTTCTTTTTATTTTCCAAGATAGATAAATACTAATCCTTTATATTATGGTCATAATGCAGCCTTCCTGATTCCAAATTACTTTGACTATTTTACTACCCTTGTGGTTTTTCAGGCTCCCAAGTCATCTTCTGAATTATGTAAAAAAAACTCCATTTGTAAACACATAATGATCATGTGCAAAAATCACTTGATGGTGACTTTTCCCCCTGAATAGCACTTTCCTTTTGGTAGCCTAAATTATTCTGCCTACACAGAAACAAAAGCACCAACAGCCAAGGAGACTGGTCAAATGCTCTCTTAAACATATATTTCTTTGAGTAGAAATTATGTAGATTCAATCATCCTCTAACTATATTTTGGATTATTTTCTCCTAATATTAATTTTCACTGTCACATATTGAAGCTTTATGCTTTCTCGTGCTCATGAACAAAATGATGTGTTTCTTATTTTTGTTGATGATAGTACACAGATCTAGCCTACTTCTCCTGATACAAGTCTCCCCTACTTTGCTAGGTGATCATTTTATTAGATGGGGGAAAAAGTGTGAAATTGACCAAGAAAGATTAGAAGACAGAATTGGGCAATACTTCTTTTTATGTTTTTTTTTTAAATTGGAATATAATTATTTTATAAGTTGTGTTAGTTTCTGCTGTACAGCAATGTGAATCAGCCATCTGTGTACATATATTCGCTCTCTCGAGCCTCCATCTTACCTTCTCATTCCACCTGTCTAGGTCATCCCAGAGCACCAAGCTGAGTTCCCTGTGTTATACAGCAGCTTTCTATTAGCTATCTATTTTATACATGGTAGTACATATATGTCAGTGCTACTCTGTCAATTCATTCCTCCTTTTTATTCACCCACTTTGTCCACAAGTCTGCTGTCTATGTCTTTGCCTCTATTCCTGTCCTGCAAGCAGGTTCATCAGTACCATTTTTCTAGATTTCATAAATACTCATTAGTATATGATATTTTTTTTCTCTCAGAGTAGCCTTGCTTATCACTTTGACATTTCCCCATAATACTTTGATTTCAGAGATGCCAATGGCACCCTACTCCAGTACTCTTGCCTGGAAAATCCTATGGACAGAAGAGCCTGGTAGGCTGCAGTCCATGGGGTCGCTAAGAGTTGGATATGACTGAGCGACTTCACTTTTCACTTTTCACTTTCATGCATTGGAGAAGGGAATGGCGACCCACTCCAATGTTCTCGCCTGGAGAATCCCAGGGATGGGGGACCCTGGTGGGCTGCCATCTCTGGGGTCACAGAGAGTCAGACACGACTGAAGTGACTTAGCAGCAGCAGTGCCCCATTACTGTAAGTCTGACTGTATTAGTCAGCTAGAGTTGCCATAACAAAATACCACATACGGGTGCCTTACACAATGGAAATTATATTCTCATAGGTTTGGATGCTGAAAGTCTAAGATCAAGGTGGGGGCAGGTTTGGTTACTCTTGGGGCCTCTCTCTTTTCTTTCAGGATGGCCTCGTTCTTCTTGTGTCCTCACATGGCCTCTTCTCTATGGCCATGCATCCCTGATACGTCTTCCTCCTGTTATAAGGACTCCAGTTCTATCAGACTAGGGTCGCATTCTTATTACTCATTGAACTTAATTTTCTCCTTCAAGTTCTTATCTTCAAGTGCAGTTGCATTAAGGGCTAGGGCTTCAAAGTGTGAATTTAGGAGATACAAAATTAAGTCCATAACAATAGATTTTATCTTCTTTTTTGAAAAAGAAAAGAATCACAAAGGCCACAGCTATGAAAAATTTTTGGCACCAAGAACAAGGGCAAAACTGCCTCAAGTTCCCAAGGCATATCATTATGTAATAACAGATTTAATTCTGTTATGTCCTTTTAGAAGAGAACTTCCTCATTTTGAATACACCAGAAATAATGTATAAAAGAAGGAAGTACTTGGTATTATTCTTGGTATTATTCTTCTGGAACAACAATTTTTGTCTTTGCATTTAAATACCTTATTAGAGCCAGACTGCAGAAGAGGTGTCCACATTGACCAGGGCATGCATTATACAATTGGTTTGCTAAGTCATATGTGTCAATGGATACTGAAAAACAAAACAAATAAACACAAAGGCACTATTATATCCTTGAACCCAAAATTGATGTTTCTCCTTAAATGTCTCACATGTTTATTAAGAGTCATTCAATGTGCAGTTGTCCATCACTATCCCTGAGGAATTGATTCTAGGACCTTCCACAGATAGCAAAATTTGCTGATGCTCAAGTTCTTTGTACAAAATGGCATACTATTTGCACATAACCCAACCCTTACATATATGTTAAACCATCTCTAGATTACTTATGATGCTTAACAGTGTTAACTGCTATGTAAATAGTTCTCAATACAGCAAATTCAAGTTTTGCTTTCTAGGACCTTAAGGAATTTTTCTTTAAATATTTTCTGATCTGCATTTAGTTGAATCTGCAGATGTGGAACCCACGGATTCAAAGTTCTGACTGTTTAAAGAATAGAAACCCACCCTAAAACTTAATTCAGTTGATATTGACCTATCCAAGAAAAAGTCCCCAGAATCTCAAATTAAAATACATTATTGATAAAAAATATTTATATGTGGCTTTGGTGTAGTGAGGCCTTATGTCTTCATATCTTTAGCAATAAGGCAATGCAGATGAAACACAAGACAGCTTTATAATATGCTTTTCTCAGGTACCTAGCCTTCTATAGCATTTCAGACTTCATACATGACATAATTTAATCTTCAATACTTAACATGGAAATGCAAGTATGTACAGAAGAAATGTGTCAATCCAAGTTTTATGTGGGTTATCAGGGATATAATTAGTATAGGTAAATTTTGTCTGTGTGCATGTTGTTGACCTATGCTGTTTCAGATGTTGTTAGTCAACAAATGATTTGGGGAAAATTAAGTGGCCTCTTCTTTCAATATAAGTTCATTTTTCTAATCATTGATTGCTTTAGAGATGCAAAAACTCCCTTCCAGCCTACCAAGTTGTTATCTTCTCACCTTCTTTCTCCTCTTTCTCCTCTCTCTCCTCTTTCCTCTGCTTTTAGTTTTATGTGAGTATATTTTAGCTATTACTAAAATGATCAGTTGGGAGAGAAAGTGAACAAATTTTCACAAGGAAAAAGAAGTTTGCTGGGTCAGCAAAGCATAGGGGGCATGCGTGAGCTATGTGAATTAGAAAAGAGTGAGCAGCTTATCTTCAAAATGAAAAAGAAAAGACATGTGGACTTTCAGATGATTTTGCTAAAGGAAACTAATTCAAGTCCTTAACCTATAAGCTTTTGATAATAAAGAAAAAATGTCTTCTTAATAAAAGTGTTCTCTGCTAGACTATAAATAATCAAGTAATCAATATTTGCTGTGCAGTGGCAAATAATATAGTTGAGTCAGGGATAGAAGAAAAAACATTATGTTCAAAACATAGTCTAAATATTTCAACAGGAGAAGGTTCAAATTCCTTTCAGAAATACCTTTACTAGGAAAGATTGAAGCTGATGATGAAATCAAGCAGGGGAAATGTGAAACAGGGCTCTGTAACCTCCTTTTAATGGTGATACATTAATTTTTTTACCCTGAATAAAGGTGGTCAGTGGTCCTTCTGTTGAGCCATGGGAAGAAGACAAAGCAAGAAGCCATACACACTTGAGAAAGATGAGATAGAAATAAAGCATCACAGAAGCTAAAAGATTCAAGTTTCCTCGTGGCTCAGATGGTAAAGAATCTGCCTACAATGCAAGAGAGCAGGGTTCAATCCCTGAGTTGGGAAGATCCCCTGGAGGAGGGCATGGCAACCAGTATAACTGGTTGAATAACTCCAGTATTCTTTCCTGGAGAATCCCATGGACAGAGGAGCCTGGTAGGCTACAGTCATGGAGTCCCAAAGAGTTGGACACAATGGACTAACACTTTCACTTTTTTTTTTTTTTTTTACTTCACTAAGTCTGGCTTCTTGACAGGTATTTAAAATGGAATAGCTTAGTTAACTCCATGAAAGGGAAGTGACAAGGAAGAATATGCACACTCACTTTGAAAATACAAGAAACTTATCAGTTTTCTCAAGGTTTTCTGTTGAGTAGAGGGTTCCTTGAGAGAGTAAATGAAAAGTAGAAGTAAGTTAAGAGAGATTAATTCCATTCCATATGACCAAGTTTCTGATTCACACACTTTCTGGTGCTGAATTGACTTTGTTGTTGTTAGTCCCTAAGTCATTCCAACTCTTTTGCAAACCTTGACTGCAGCTCACTAAGCTCCTCTGCCCATGGGATTTCTCTGACAAGACTATGGGAGAAGGTTGCCATTTTCTTCTCCAAGGGATCTTCCCAACCTAGGGATAGAACCCACTTCTCCTGCATCTCCAGCATTGGCAGCCAGATTCTTTAGCAATAAGCCACCAGGGAAGCCCAAACTGACTTTATATCAGGCATATTACGGCACGTTTATGTCTGTAATTTTCTCATGGAGTAAACTTAAGCCTCTGATGAAAGTGAAAGAGAAGAGTGAAAAGCTGGCTTAAAACTCATTGTTTAAAAAACTGAGCTCATGGCATCCAGTCTCATCACTTCATGACATCCAGTCCCATCACTTCATGGCGAATAGATGGGGAAACAATGGGCACAGAAACAGACTTTATTTTCTTGGGTTTCAAAATCACTGCAGATGGTGATGGCAGCCATGAAATTAAAAGACACTTGCTCCTTGGAAGAAAAGCTATGACCAACCTAGACAGCATATTAAAAAGCAGAGACATTACTTTGCTAACAAAGGTCCATCTAGTCAAAGCTATGGTTTTTCCAGTAGTCATGTTTGGATGTGAGAGTTGGACCATAAAGAAAACTGAGTGCCAAAAAATTGATGATTTTGAGTTACGGAGTTGGAGATGATTCTTGGAGTCCCTTGGACTGCAAGGAGATCAAACCAGTTCATCCTAAAGGAATACGTTCTGAATATTTTTTGAAAGGACTGATGCTAAAGCTGAAACTCTAATTTTTCGGCCACCTGATATAAAGAACTGAGTCATTGTAAAAGACCCTGATGCTGGGAAAGACTGAAGGTAGGAGGAGAAGGGGACGATGGAAATGAGTCTGAGCAAGCTCCAGGAGTTGGTGATGCACAGGGAAGCCTGATGTGCTGCAGACCATGGGGTCACAAAGAGTTGGACATCACTGAGTGACTGAACTGACTAAACTGAAAACTTAATCCACATTTCTCTACATTCTGTTAATTGTCTAATTTTTAAGTACTTATTAAATGTTTTATCACAACCAGAAATGTTTGGAAGGAAAATGATCTTTTCATCATTTACTTGATCAAAAATGCATAATGTATCACTTGTATTTACAGTATGCTGTCATTCCCTGTATATGATGTTCCACTATTTCTATTGAATATCATTAATTTCATTCATAACATATCTCCTGGAATTATAGTCTCAAGCCCCAAGTGCTATGGGCTCAGCCATCCCCCTCCCCCAAAATTGGTATATTGAAGTCTTCCCAGAGGTGATTGTTAAAATGGACTCATTAAGTTTCATTCTAATCCAATATGACTAGTGTCCTTAAAAGAGGAGGAAATTAGAACACAAACAACATAGTCAAAAGGAAGGCCATATGGGACACAGTGGAATGTAAGCCATCTGCAAGAAAAAGAGAGAACCTTCAGAAGAAACCACTCCTGCAAATAACTTGATCTTGGACCTCTAATCTCCAGAACTGTTAAAAAAAAAATAAGCTTCTATTGTTTACCACCTAGTCTGTGATTTTTTTTATGGAAGCCCTAGCAAGTAATATATCCAGTTTAGTCAAAATTGATTGAAATCTTTCCCCAAAAAGTATTATTTATTGAATATTTACTAAATATTTCCCATGTCAAACATATGTATTACACTCTTTCAAAAAAAAACTGAAAGTATTTCATATACACACATAAAAGCAAAACCAGATGAAAGAAGAGGCAGAGGAGATGGGGGATGAGAAAGTAACAGTTTCTTAGGCTGGAAGAGTTTTTGCTGCTCTGAATAAATGAATAATTGGAAAAACAAATTTATATTAAAGGAAGAGGCCCAATTATATTAAAGGAAGAGAGTCATTTATACTAAAGCAAGAAGCTGTTTAAAATCTCATTTTAAAGATATTATTACTTTGCCACAAATTATGTTGTTTGTTAACACTAGTTGCACAGTTTAACTTTTGCTCTTACATATCATAATATTCTGGGGCTTCCCAGCTGGCTCTAGTGGTAAAAACCCACCTACCAATTCAAGACACATAAGAGATGCAGGTTCAACCCCTAGGTCAGGAAGATACCCTGGAGACGGGCATAGCAACCCACTCCAATATTCTTACCTGGAGAATCCCATGGACAGAGGAGCCTGGTGGGCAAAAGTCCATAGCGTCACAAAGAGCTGGCACAACTGAAGCAACGTAGCATGCATGGACACATCATAACATTCTATCATTCCAGTATGAACACTTTACAATCCTACCCACTTGAGTTTAATTTCTTTTTTGGAGCTGGCTGTTGGACTCCTGAGTCAAGAGTTTGTTTACTATACCGAATATTCCATATCTGATATCTCCAATGTTTAATAACAAGTTTATTATAGTGGGAAAATAACAAGCATTAATATGAACCTTGAAAGTGTAAATCCCTCAGCCATGTCTGACTCTTGAGACACCATGTACTATACAACCCATGAAATTCTCCAGGCCAGAATACTGGAGTGGGTAGCTGTTCCCTCCTCCAAGGGATCTTCCCAACCCAGGGATGAACCCAGGTCTCCCACATTGCAGGTGGATTCTTTACCATCTGAGCCACTAGGGAAGCCCTAGAATGCTCGAGTGGATAGCCTATTTTTTCTCCAGCAGATTTTCCCAACCCAGGAATCAAATCGGGGTCTCCTGCATTGCAGGGAGATTCTTTACTGGCTTAGTTACCAGGGAATCCCATGAACCTTGAAATTATTAGTCGATCTTTGTATGACATGAGGTTGCCTAACCTCTGCGGACTTTACATCTTCATCTAAGGAATGGAATTACATAAGGGCTGATATAAGGGCTAACATAAGGGCTTTTCTGCAATTTGATGTAGTCTGTACACAGTGCCTGGTTTATAACAGATTCTTATGCATTTAATCAGATCATAAATAGTCTTTAACATAAAATTATAGCTCTATCATAAAATTTTTCATATTGTGTCATTCTGTATAAGTAGAACTTCAAGACTTAAAAAAAAATACATCTAATATTGTTAAATCTTGACCATTAGACATTTGTTATTTGCACAGTAGCATTAACTATAGAAAAACAGATATTCTTTGGATCAATAGTCTCCCAGCTAAGAATTGCTTTCTCATTAGGTGCTGCTAAACAGACAATCAGTCATGAAAGTATTGAAAGCAAGAGTTGTTGCTAGCTTGAGTTGACAGGTGACATGAGCGAGAGTAAAGTATTATTAAGAAAAAAGTCTACCCTTCATTATTACTTAATTTGTTGATTCATTCACTCAATAAGTAGCTAATGAATGACTAATGTTTGCAAAGCACTGAAATGATAACAGAATTTACAAGGATAAATCAAGAAGGACAGTGTTAATAAAAATAAACATAAATATAAATACAGGATAAAATGTGGAAATTTCTATACTAGAATTGCATGGAAAAGTCTCAAGAGAGTCTCTAGGTTGAAAAAATCTTTTCTGAAACTGACTTGATTGAAACAGACAATATAGAAAATGTAAAGTTTAAGCTGGTTTGCAAAAGATGAGCAATATTTAGTCCTTAAAAAAAGGTGTGTGGAAGGAACAAAATATGTTTTTAATGAAAATAAGGGAGTGCTACACATATGCACAGTAACTCAGTGGTTCTATCTGGCTATAATGAAGTTTTTCTGCTGGAAAATAACTGAAAATAAGGTTGGAAATCATGAGTGTCTTGAATACGAAAATTAAGGAGTTTAATTTATTAGACTAAAATAGAGATTGATTACAGATTTATGAGCAAGGGACCATTGCTCAATTAAAGCAGTGACATTTCTTGAAGTACCTCTGGAAGTCCCCAGTTCATGCCAATAAGGGGCAGGACTAACCTTATATTTGAGTTACAAATCAATATAGCTCTGATCTGGATTCATAATCTTTACTTATGAATGGTCTTTAGGAGTTCAGTTAACTGGGCATGGCCCAGAAAATACATCACATACAATCTCACACATACACACATCAATTTCTTCAATTATTTTTCTGTCATGTTGAGAAATGTATACTTGTACATGAAAAAAATAAGTTACATCAATGCTTTTATGTCTTTGCTGTAAATGGCATAAAATGCCACTGTGCATACATAATGGAAGTATAGTCATTACTTACACCATACTTGATTTAGAATAGTTTTTGGTTGATATAAATTAATTAAAACACATCTTTTTGCCATTGTTTATATTGGACATAACTTAAGCTGGAAACCATCAAAATAAAAAAAGTTAAATAAAATTGAAATTACTTTTGGTTTTCATTTCATTGAAGAACCTAATGGCCATAAAACCACAGTGTTTATAGAGAGGCAAACTTTTATACCAATGGTAACCTAAAGCCTTTAAGGCTGAAAAACCTTTAGATGTGTTCAGATGTATTTAGATGTATCCAACCTGAGAGTACGTCAGAGCACTGGTATCTCTCATGAAAAGATGATTTTGTTCAAAGTGCCTGGGAATTCAAGCTATCCTAATTCAAACCTTTCCCGTGAAGCATCCTGCCATATTGCATATTCCATTTCCAGCTGTCAAACAAAACTCCTCACGATTGGAAAGACCTTGATACAGCCTTATTTCCTGGCAGTGAGTAAGCTGGTCTGCAGCTTATTCAGGAAGAAAAGTGAAGCAGTACCTATGACAAATGATACCACCTAATCTAGAACATTTGTCTCCTAATGTTAGAGAAGGTTACGAGGAATTAGGGATGCTTTCCATGTAGCATGCTGCTACATGAAACTACTAAAATCTCTTTGTGCAGCAAAGAAAATTTTTTTCCTCTTATATGTACTTGAATGACATAAAAAACAAATTTCTATTTGATGTGCTCCATTTAAAATATCCAAAATCCCCAAATTTCCTGTTATTAAAATCTTTAACTGAAAGTACATACTTGATCCTCTGTTTAGAAATGGAATATCTGCGATGGTTAATAATACTATGCTTGCTGTTTGGGCAAAGAAAAACATATAAAAAAAGTAGCGATTCATAAAATTGTCAAATTGCGGCTGAAGATTCTGGGAGAAACCTTGGATTTTTGCTGTGAGGCATTTAACTTCAACGGACCTACTGATCCCCACTGTTTTAAATACTTTGGAGAAGAATGAAAAGCAGAAGACTGAAGTTGCTTTCCTGCAGCAAACAATTTTTCACTCTTGATAATTCTGAAAATGTTTGAATGAACCTCAGATGGATGTTTAATTAATGTTTGAATGACAAGAAAACCTACGTCAAAATAGCTGGACAGAATACTATTCATTCAAGGCTTTCTTTGTTTGCTGAAAAATTTTAATATACAGTCAAATGTATTTTTCACTACTTTATCTCAGTGTTTCTAAGAGCATGTTAAAATTTCCAATTACAATTCCTGTTTTACATTTACCTTGTGTTTCTGTGAGAAGTTATCAATATATATTTGAAATTGTTTATATTCATGTTTATGATGAATATAACTTCAGTTATTGTACCTTTTATAAGACCTAATAAATTTGACCCATTTTCATTCTTACCTTGAATTCTATTTGGACAGTTAGTAAGGTTTTTGAATGTTGAGTTTTAAGCCAGCTTTTTCACTATCCTCTTTCGCTTTTATCAAGAGGCTCTTTAGTATCTCTGCTTTCTGCCATAAGGGTGGTATCATCTGCATATCTGAGGTTATTGATATTCCTCATTGCAATCTTGATTCCACCTGTGTTTCATCCAATCTGGCATTTTGCATGCTGTACTCTTCATGTAAGTTAAATAAGCCATGAAATTAAAAGATGCTTGCTCCTTGGAAGAAAAGTTATGACCAACCTAAACAGCATATTAAAAAGCAGAGACATTACTTTGCAAACAAATGTCCATCCAGTCAAAGCTATGGTTTTTCCAGTAATCATGTATGGATATAAGAGTTAGACTATAAAGCTGAGTGCCAAAGAATTGATGCCTTTGAACTGTGGTGTTGGAGAAAACTCTTGAGACTCCTTTAGACTGCAAGGCTATCAAACCAGTCATTCAGAAAGGAAAACAGTCCTGAATGTTCATTGGAAGGACTGATGCTGAAGCTGAAACTCCAATACTTTGGCCACTTGATGTGAAGAACAGATTCACTGTTAAAGACCCTGATTCTGGGAAAGACCAAAGGCAGGAGGAGAAGGAGATGACAGAGGATGAGATGGTTGGATGGTTGGCATCAACGACTTGATGAGCATGAGTTTGAGCAAGCTCAAGGAGTTGGTGATAGACAAGGAAGCTTGGTGTACTGCAGTCATGGGGTCTCAAAGAGTCGGACACACCTGAACAACTGAACTGAAAGCTGTTTGACAATATACAGCCTTTATGTATTCACAGAGGATGAGATGGTTGGATGGTTGGCATCAACGACTTGATGAGCATGAGTTTGAGCAAGCTCAAGGAGTTGGTGATAGACAAGGAAGCTTGGTGTACTGCAGTCATGGGGTCTCAAAGAGTCGGACACACCTGAACAACTGAACTGAAAGCTGTTTGACAATATACAGCCTTTATGTATTCCTTTCCCAGTTTGGGACCAGTTCATTGTTCCATGTTCGGTTCTAACTAGTGCTTATAGACCTGCGTACAAGTTCCTTCAGGAGGCAGCAAAGGTGGTCTGGTATTCCGAACTCTTTAATAATTTCCCAGAGTTTGCTGTGATGCAAAAAGACAAACGTTTTAGCACAGTCAATGAAGCAAAGTAGATGTTTATCTGGAATTCTCTGGCTTTTTCTATGATCCAACAGATGTTGGCAATTTGATCTCTGGTTCTTTAGCATTTTCTAAATCCAGCTTAAACATCTGAAGTTTTCAGTTCATATACTGTTGAAGCCTAGCATGAAGAATTTTGAGCATTACTTTGCTAGACTGTGAAATGAGTGCAGTCGTGCAGTACTTTGAACATTCTTTAGAATTGCCTTTCTTTGGGATTGGAATGAAAATTGACCTTTTCAAGTCCTGTAGCCACTGTTGTCTTTTCAAAATTTGCTGGCATATTGAGTGCAGCACTTTCACAGCATCATCTCTTAGGATTTGAAATAGCTCAGCTGGAATTCCCTCACTTCCACTAGCTTTGTTCATACTGATGCTTCCTAAGGGAGAAATATCAATAACCTCAGATATGACACCACCCTTACGGC
>SJYC01020663.1:0-11640 GCA_006408675.1 Madoqua kirkii
GTATATAAAAAAAACAAACATATTTACAATATATACAAAGCACTCTAAGTACCTGACATATATTAACTTCTGAAATTCTAGTGATAATCATTCAAGATAGAAACTAGTTACAATAGCCCCCATAGGGAGATGAGTGAACTAAAGACCAAAGATGATGTCCCTGGCCCACGGTCACTCAGCTGCATGTTAGCAAAACTGGAACTTGAAATTACGCATTTAGGCCTCAGAATCTTCACTCTTAACCACCATTCTCTCACTCCTCTCTCCCCGCTCCCCAACTCCTGCTCCTCACCTTTTTAGTTCACTCTGCAGAAATGCTTCTTTAACAGGTCCTTAATTATAACATAGCTTGCCGCCTACCCATGGCTCATGGTTTAGGTAATATAAGCATCACTGAGTAGCTCCAGAAGTAACTTAAGATTTAATTTATGACAATATGAATAACTCCTTATTAATATCCAGAAAGTACTGACCAGTTTGCAAGCTAATCCAAGTGAATATGTCACTAGAAAAACTCACTACGAGTTTAAGAATAAATGGGCTGAAACTGTATGTAGTCATGTCTCTAATACTATAAAAAGTCTTTATTTCTTCAGTTTCATTCATTAGCTTCTGTTTGTATTTTAGTGATCATGTAGTAAACAAGATTATTTTTAGGAAGACAGTAGCTACAAGTAAGAGTATTATAGAGGACATAGCTATGAAATTAAAAGACGCTTAATCCTTGGAAGAAAAGCTATGACCAACCTAGAAAGTATATTCAAAAGCAGAGACATTACTTTGCTGATGAAGGTCCGTCTAGTCAAGGCTATGGTTTTTCCTGTGTCATGTATGGATGTGAGAGTTGGACTGTGAAGAAAGCTGAGAACTGAAGAATTGATGTTTTTGAACTGTGGTGTTGGAGAAGACTCTTGAGAGTCCCTTGAACTGCAAGGAGATGCAACCAAACCATTCTGAAGGAGATCAACCCTGGGATTTCTTTGGAGGGAATGATGCTAAAGCTGAAACTCCAGTACTTTGGCCACCTCATGCGAAGAGTTGACTCATTGGAAAAAAACTCTGATGCTGGGAGGGATTGGGGGCAAGAGGAGAAGGGGACGACCAAGGATGAGATGGCTGGATGGCATCGCAGACTCGATGGACGTGCGTCTGGGTGAACTCCGGGAGATGGTGATGAACTGGGAGGCCTGGCGTGCTGCGACTCATGGGGTCACAAAGAGTCGGACACAACTGAGTGACTGAACTGAACTGAACTGAGAGACCAAAAAAAAGATTGCACATCTTCAAATTATGTTTATATTCAATAGGTTTTTAGTACCATGTATTTGTAGGTGGTTCAGAAAATCTTTTTCTTCTTTTGTTTGCTATTTGTATTGAAGTATAGTTGATTTAAAATATTTAAAGTGTACAACATAGTTCTCCAATATTATTGATTACTCCAATCTATAAGTAAATGAAATATTCATTTAAATTTATTACAAAATAATGACTATATTCTTGTGATGTACAACATATCCTTGTAGCTTATTTATTTTATAATAACTAAGTAGCTTATACCTCTAATCCCCTTCCTCTGTCTTGCCCCCACACCCCTTCCCACTGGTAACCACTAGTGTGTTCCCTGTATCTATGTAGACATAGACACAGACATAAAATTTAAATAGACAAAAAATTTATGTCTATTTTTGTTATATTCATGTTTGTTTTAATTTTTAGATTCTACCTATAAGCAATAACACTATTTGCCTTTCACTTTCTGATTTGTTTTATTAAACACAATACTGTCTGAGTTTGTTGATGCTGTTTTAAATGGCAAAATTTCATTCTTCTATGGCTGAGTAATATTCTGTTTTGTGTATGTGTATGTATATATAGATGTATACAAAACACCCAGAATTGCCACAGCACTTGAGAAAAAAGAACAAAACTATAGGTATCACATTCCTTGACTTCACAAGATTCTACAAAGCTCAGTAATCAAAATAGCATCATATATATGGATATATGTACATATATATATCGCAGTCTTTATCCATCCATTCATTTATTTGTGGATACTTGGGTTGCTTCCTTATACTGGCTGCTGTAAGTAATGTTGCTATGAACATTGGGCTCCATGTTTAAGCTAAAGTTTTCATTTTCTTCCAATATATACCCAGATGTGAAACTGCTAGATAATATGATAGCTCTATTTTTAATTTTACGAGGAACCACCATACTATACCAACTTACAGTTCTACCAACACTGTGCTAGGGTTCCCTTTCTTCCACATCCTCTTCAGCATTTGATACTTTCAGACTTTATGATAGCAGTCATATGTAGGCATGAGATTATGTCTTATTGTGGTTTTGATTTGCATTTCTCTGATGGCTAGCAATCATGTGCCTGTTGGTCATCTATATACCTTGTTTGAAAAAAAAAGTTTATTCAGATTCTTTGCCCACATTTAAAAATTGGAGTTTGTTTGTTCTGATATTGAGCTGTACTAGCCAATTATATGTTTTGTGTATTAACCCTTCATTGGTTGTATCATTTGCAAGTATTGTCTCCCATTCACTAAACTGTGTTTCATTTTGGAAACATTTCCTTTTGCTGTGTGAAAACTTTTGTTTAATTAGGTCCCATTTGGCTTTTGTTTTGGTTTGTTTGCTTTTGTTTCTTTTGCTTTGGGGACAGATGCAAAAATATATTACTATGATTTATATGAGAGTGTTCTGACTCTTATTTTCTAGGATTTTTATGATTTCAGATCTTACACTCAAGTCTTTAATCTAATTTGGGCTTATGGTATATAGTGTGACAAAATGTTCGAATGTCATTCTTTTACATGTAGTTTTTCAATTTACCCAGCAACACTTACTGAGTTTACTGCCTTTTCTCTGTTTTATATTCTTGACTACTTATGAGCAGGTTGGTGAAGGTGAAGTCACTCAGTCGTGTCTGACTCTCTGCAACCCCGTGGACTATAACCTACTAGGCTTCTCCATCCATGGGATTCTCTAGGCAAGAATACTGGAATGGATTGCCATTTCCTTCTCCAGGTGATCTTCCCAACCCAGGGATCGAACCCAGGTCTCCCGCATTGGAGGCAGATGCTTTAACCTCTGAGCCACCATTCCTAGGCTCTCTGTTCTGTTTCACTGATTTATGTCCAATTTTTGTGATGGTATGACGCTGTTTTGATTACTATAGCATTGTAATATTCTGTGACGTCAAGGACTGTGATGTCTCTAGTTTTGTTCTTTTTTTCTCAAGATTGATTTAGGAATTCTGAGTCTTTTGTGGTTCCATGCAAATTTTAGGATTATTTATTCTAGTTCTGTGTAAAATGTCATGGGTAATGACATTTAATTCAGTCCCTATCAAAAAAGGGGCTGCACTAAATCTGTAGATTGCCGTGGGTAGCATTGACATTTTAACAATAATTCTTCACATTCATGAACTTAAGATACTGTTTTATTTCTTTGTTTCATCTTTGAACTCCCTCATCAGTGTTTTATAATGTTCAGAGTATAGCTTTTTACCTTCTTGGTTAAGTTTATTTCTAAGAATTCTATTCTATTTCATGCAATTTTCATCTGGATTGTTTTCTTGCCTTCTTTTTGATAGTTCATGATTAGTGTATAGAAAAAAGCAATACATTCCTTTATATTAATTGTATATCCTACAACTTGAGTGAATTTATTTATTCTGAGAATTTTCTTGGTAGAGATGTTAATGTTATCTTTATACAGTATAATGACATCTACATACAGTGACATTTAATTGTTCCCTTCTAATTCAGATGGATTTTACTTCTTTTTCTTGGCTGAATGCTGTGACTAGGATTTGCAACACTAAGTCAGATAGAAGTGCTGGGAGTAATGATCTTATTCTTGATTTTTGAAGAAAAGCTGAATTTTTTCCATGGTTGAGTATGATGTTAGCTGTAGGTTTGCTATAAACCACCTTTATCATGTTGAGATATGTTTCCTGTATACTAATTTTGATAAGAGATTTCATTGAAAATGCTTTTCCTTTGTCTATTGAAATGATTATGTGATTTTAATTTTTTTATGAATGAGGTTTATCACATTGATCTATGGAAGTTGAACAATACTTGCATCCCTGGTAGATTCCACATGATCATGAATTCAGTTTGCTAATATTTTATTTAGGGTTACTGTGACTATTTTCATCAGAGGTATCTGTCTGTAATTTTCTTTTGTTATAGTATCTTTGTCTGGCTTAACTATAAGGGTAATGCTGGCCCTGTAGAGTCAACTTGATTCCATACACTTCAACTTTTTGAAATAGTTTGAGAAGTATAGTTTTTAGCTCTTTTTTATATGTTTGGTAGACATCCTCTAGGAAGCTATCTGGTCCTGGACTTTTGTTTGTTGGGAGTTTTTTTGATTCCTAACTCAATTCCTCCACCAGTGATCAGTATGTTCAGATTGTCTATTTCTGCCTGATTCAGTCTTACACAGTATCATTCCTTGCTAGTAGTGGGGAGCTGCATCGCAGAGCAAGGAGGGCTGTTGCAGACACTTGGTGGATCTGAGCAGGCTGTGGCGGGTTCAGCCTCGGAGTCCAAGACCACTTCTGATATGCTGCTTGAGAAATAAAAAAGCTGGAGCGGGGGACTGACCAAACAGAAATACACATCAGAGAGGTCTTGGGAAACAGCCTTGAGTCCTGCTCAGTTTCAGTCTATTTCTCTGCCTTGTTTCAGGAGTAAGCAAGTGTGTGTGTATCTTTCACAGAGTCTAAGTTACTTATAGTCATCCTATTAGTCCCACTGGTTTTCTAGCCAGCTAAGGGAATCATCTTCCTGGTGTTGGACCCTAGAGCTGGAATGTCCAGCGTATGGTTCAAACCGATCACTCCTTTGGAATAATCTCCACCAGTGTAATCCTCCTCCTATATCATAGCCCCTCCCATGGACACAGATCCTAGCACTATGTTTCTCTTCTCTTCATACTACATTCTGTGTGAATATTTCTTACAGTCACACGTGTATAAAAGTTTTTCTGCCAGTCTGCAATTAGTTTTCAGCAGGTGTCTCTCCATATAAAGATGTATTTTTGATGCGTTCCTGGGGAAGGTGAGCTCCAAGTTCTCCTATTCCACCTTCTTGATCTGAATCCCTTAATTTGGTTTGGTTTCTCCTTAAAATAAATGACTGAATTAAGTTCTGTTCAAATTTTACTTTTCAAATGGATATATATATATACAGATATATGTGTGTGTATATATATATACACATACTGTATGTATGTGTGTGTATATATGTGTGTACATATATACATGTATATATGTGTATATAACACTCTTATGATACTGTGATTTATAATAAATATATATTTAGTTTTTGTTCATGGTTTCTGACTCAGGGCTCCCCAAACTCTTGGGATTCCTCAGTGTTGAGAGTGATAAAGCTGTCTTTTGTTACATTCACGAGGTGACTTTGAGAAAGCACTTTAAGTGGGTGCTGGTTGCTGGAACCAAACTCATAACTTAATTAGAGGATTGGAAATTTTAGTTCCATCCCCCCCACCATCTGGGGAGGAGACTGCGGGTGAAGGTGAGAGTTAGGTCATTGGCTATTGGCAAGAGATTTATCGACTATGCCTGCATAATGAAGCCTCCATAAGAGCCAAAGGACATGGTATGAAGATTTTTCAGTACCATGGAGTTCTAGGGAAAGAAGCATGTTTGGGTCCTATTTGTACAAGGTTTGTTGTACCCTTTATGAGGCTGTTTCCTTGTGGGTTCTCAGTCCTTTTACTTCATCCTCAGGTTATGAAATCTGTTGTGGGCCCTAGAATTTTGCAACAGTGCAAGAACTTCTTTGGTATAATTGTTCTCCAGTTTGTGGGTCATCTGCCTAGTGGCTTTGGGGAATTCTAGGGAGAGAGGCACGTTTGGAGAGGACATGGATATTCTGAGTCCTTTTCCCATAACTTGCCCTTTGCATACCTTCCATCTGGCTATTCCTAAGTTATAACTTTTTGTAATGAACTGGTAATCTAATAACTAAAATGCTTTTCTGAGTTGTGTGCCACTCTAGCAATCTTAACCCAAGTAGGATGTCATGGGAACCTCTGATTTATAATCAGTCAGAAGCCCGGAACCAAGAACAAAGATGGCAGAGTAGAAGGATCTGTGCTCATCTTCTCCTGTGAGAACACCAAGATCACAACTAACTGCTGAACAGCCATTGACAGGAAAATGTTGGATTCCACTCCCAACCCCACCTGCTGCAAAACATACCCAACATCCAAAGGCAAAGGAGAAGCCCCAACAAGATGGTACGAGGAGAAAAATTGCATTTAGCATCCTACCTCAGACTGGCCAGAGACTCTCGGAGGGTGCAAACAAAACCTTGTGTGCAACAGGACTAAGGAAAAAGAGCAATGACCTGCATAAGAGACTGAGCCAGACCTGCCTTTGAGTATCTGAGTATCTCCTGCAGAGGCACAGGTCAGCACTGACCTGCTGCAGGGTCAGGGGTTCTGGCTGCAACAGACTTGGAAGATTCAGCATAAGTCCTCTTGGAGGAGGTCACCATTAGCTCCACTACAGAGCTACTGAGCAGACGACCCACAAACTGGAGAACAATTATACCAAAGGAGTTCTTGCACTGTTGCAAAATTCTAAGGCCCACAACCGATTTCACAACCTGAGGATGAGGCAAAAGAACTGAAAATCCACTAGGAGACAGACTCATGAAGGGTACAACAAAACCTTGTACATATGGACCCAGGAGAAAGGAGCAGTGACCCCACAAGAGACTGAGCCAGATTTGCCTGTGAGTGCCTGGGAGTCTCCTGTGGAGGTGTGGGTCAATAGTGCCTTGGTCATTGCCTTAAGGTCAGGGGCATAAATACGACAGTCGTAGGAACCGCAGCATGCTGACGTAAGTCCTTTTGAAGGCGATATTTCTACCATTACTGCCATTACCCTTACCATAGTTTGGCCAAGCTATGACCAAACTCCAGGAGAGGAACATAGCCTCATCCATCATCAGAAAATTGGATTAAGGATTTACTGATATTTCACATTTGCTAGAGAAATCAAAAGAAAAATAGTAACTTTCCAGACTTTTATGATGGTGTAGAAAATAACTGTGTACTTGAAATTTCAGTTTGGCTCTCTCCAGATGACTATATTCTTGATAATTCTATAATTCAAGAACTGATGAGTGAAAAATACATTTCTAATGAGTAAAATTTAACTTATATGCCAAGTATGTCATAAGAAACGCTGGGCTGGAAGAAACACAAGCTGGAATCAAGATTGCCTGGAGAAATATCAATAACCTCAGATATGCAGATGACACCACCATTATGGCAGAAAGTGAAGAGGATTTAAAGGGACTCTTGATGAAGGTAAAAGAGAACAGTGAAAAAGTTGGCTTAAAGCTCAACATTCAGAAAACAAATATCATGGTATCCAGTCCCATTATTTCACGGGAAATAGATAGGGAAACAGTGGAAACAGTGCCAGACTTTATTTTTTTGAGCTGCAAAATCACTGCAGATGGTGACTGCAGTGAATTTCATGAAATTAAAAGACACTTACTCCTTGTAAGGAAAGTTATGGCCAACCTAGATAACATATTCAAAAGCAGAGACATTACTTTGCCAACTAAGGTCCATCTAGTCAAGGCTGTGGTTTTTCCTGTGGTCATGTATGGATGTGAGAGTTGGACTATGAAGAAGTCTGAGCACCAAAGAATTGATGCTTTTGAACTGTGGTGTTGGAGAAGACTCTTGAGAGTCCTTGGCATCTGGTTCCATCACTTCATGTGAAATAGATGGGGAAACAGTGGAAACAGTGTCAGACTTTATTTTTGGGGGCTCCAAAATCACTGCAGATGGTGACTGCAGCCATGAAATTAGAAGACGCTTACTCCTTGGAAGAAAAGTTATGACCAACCTAGATAGTATATTCAAAAGCAGAGACATTACTTTGCCGACTAAGGTCCGTCTAGTCAAGGCTATGGTTTTTCCAGTGGTCATGTACGGATGTGAGAGTTGGATTGTGAAGAAGGCTGAGCACCAAAGAATTGATGCTTTTGAACTGTGGTGTTGGAGAAGACTCTTGAGAGTCCCTTGGACTGCAAGGAGATCCAACCAGTCCATTCTGAAGGAGATCAACCCTGGGATTTCTTTGGAAGGAATGATGTTAAAGCTGAAACTCCAGTACTTTGGCCACCTCATGCGAAGAGTTGACTCATTGGAAAAGACTCTGATGCTGGGAGGGATTGGGGGCAGGAGGAGAAGGGGATGGCCAAGGATGAGAGGAGAAGGGGATGACCGAGGATGAGATGGCTGGATGGCATCATGGACTCGATGGATGTGAGTCTGAGTGCACTCCGAGAGATGGTGATAGACAAGGAGGCCTGGCGTGCTGCGATTCATGGGGTTGCAAAAAGTCGGACACGACTGAGCGACTAAACTGAACTGAACTGGGAAGACAGTCATAAATTTGATGGGTTTAACTGTTTTCCTTTGACCCTGCAAAAGTGTTAAGGGCATGAAAAGCAGAGAAAGACTAACTGCCTCGCATTGGAGACATGGCATCTAAATGCAATGTAGGATCTTGGATTGTGATTCTGGACCAGAAAAAGGACATTAGTAGGACTACTGGTGACATCTGAATATAGTCTGTAGATTAGTTAATAATGGTGGCTCAGACAGCAAACAATCTGACTGTAATGCTGAAGACCTGGGTTTGGTCCCTGGGTTGAGAAGATCCTCTGGAGAAAGAAATGGCAATCCACTTGAGTATTCTTGCCTGGAGAATTCCCTGGAGGGAGAAGCCTGGCTGGCTACAGTCCATGGGATCACAAAGGGTCAGACATGATTGAGTGACTAACACTTTCACTTTTGCCTCAAGTTAGTTTCTTGGTTTTGACTATTGTACCGTGGCTATGTAAAATGTTAACATTTGGGGAAGTGGGGTGAGTGGTGTACAGGAATTCTTGTATTATTTTGTAACTGTTTGTCAAGTCTAAAATTACTGAGTCTGAAAGCTCAATAGGAAAAAATTATTAATATGAAAACATTACCTTAACACTATTATAGAATATTTTACACATACAGGAAAATATAGATAAAAATTACCACTTGTGTAAGTGATTCAGGTGTGCTATGTATGTGTGGGAAACACACAAATGAGTGGTTCCTGAAGGATTAAGCATTGTGCTCATACCGTCTTTCTATATGCACAGTTGGCTCCTGATGATTTGAATCAGATCGCTATTTTTCAGGCAGTGAAAGCGTTAGTCTCTCAGTCGTGTTTGACTCTTTGCAACCCCATGGACCACAGCCTGCTAGGCTCCTCTGTTCATGGAATTCTCCAGGCAAGAATACTGGAATGTGCAGCCATTCCCTTCTCCAGGGGATCTTCCTGACCCAGGAATCAAACCCAGGTCTCCTGAATTCCCTGAGCCACCAGGGAAAGCTTTTGACAGTCTCTACTTCAGGATATGTTAGCAGAAAATTCAGTGATGAGATGACAGTATTTGATAATGAGATGGCACTTGATGCCTGAGTCTTATTTAGTAATTCTCTTGGGAAATATTTTTCTTCAGTCCTCATGATTTCCTGACCCAGGAATCAAACCCAGGTCTCCTGAATTCCCTGAGCCACCAGGGAAAGCTTTTGACAGTCTCTACTTCAGGATATGTTAGCAGAAAATTCAGTGATGAGATGACAGTATTTGATAATGAGATGGCACTTGATGCCTGAGTCTTATTTAGTAATTCTCTTGGGAAATATTTTTCTTCAGTCCTCATCTTTTATTGCGCCTGTGTGCTCAGTTGCTCAGTAGTATCTGACTCTTAGGGACCCTATGGACTGTAGCCACATGACTGTAGCCCCGCTCCTCTGTCCATGGGATTCTCCAGGGATATAACCATTAGTGGCTAATACTAAAACGTATAGATGAAAATGGCCTCAGTTACTTAATGTTTCATTGACTTTTAACTTAAAACTTTATTCATTTCTGGCTGCTAGGTCGTTGTTTGTAGGGGGCTTTCTCTAGTTGGCTGCAGGCAGGGGCTGCTGTCTGGTTGCGGTGCATGGGTGTCTCATTGCTGTGGCTTCTCTCGTTGGGAAGCATGGGCTCTATGGTGCTTTCGCTTCGGTAGTGTGGCTCCTGGACTCCAGGGCACAGGCTCAGGAATTGTGGGGCACTGGCTTAGCTGCTCCGTGGCATGTGGGCTCCTCCTGGATCAGGGATCGAATCTGTCTCTCCTGCACTGGCAGGTGGATTCTTTGCCAGTGAGCTACCAGGGAAGCCCTGACCTTTAACTTAAAAAAATAAACCTTCAGAAGTTTTAGATTTACAGAAAAAATCACAAAGAAAGTGCAAAGAGTTCCCACATACCTTGCAGCCAATTTCCCTCATTATTAACCCTTTACATTGGTATGGTAAATTTGTTGCAAGAAATGAATCAGTATCGATATATTCTTATTAACGGAAGCCCATATTTTATCTCCTTAATCTTTATCTCATGTCCCTTTTCTATTTCAGAATCCTCTGTAGGCTATCACAGTAAATTTAGTTTTCATGTCTACCTAACTACTCTGGGCTGTGACTATTTCTTAGATGATTTTTGTAATTTTGATGGCCTTGCCAGTTCTGAGGGGTACTGGTCAGGTATTTTGTAGGGTGTTCCTCCTCTGGGAGTCTGATATTTTTCTCATAATTATACTGGAGTCATGTATTTTTTTAGGAACAGGCACAGAGGTGAAATGACATTTTCATCACATCAAAAGCACACACGATCAACACAACCTGTCACTCTTGCTGTTGATCTTGATCACCTGGCTGACGTAGTGTTTGTCACATTTCCCCACTATAAATTCACTCTTATCTCCTCCCTTTCTATTCTGTGCTCTTTGAAGGGAAGTCACTGTGTGAGGTCCACATTTAAGGAGCTGGGAGTTTGGCTCTAGCACTATGAGAGTGGAGTACATACATATACTATTTAGAATTTTTCCGCGTGGGAGATTTGTCTCTTCTTGCCTACTTATTTTTTTCAGTCATTTATATGTCAGTATGAATTCATGAATACTTATGTATTTTACACTTTGGGTTTTTTTAAGCCTTTTTATTTTGTTTTGGGGTGGAGCTGATTAATGATGTGATAGTTTCAGGTGAAGAGCAAAGGGACTCACCCTTCATATATGTGTATCCATTCTCCCCTAAACTCCCCTCCCATCCAGACTGCCATGTAACATTGAGCAGAGTTCCATGTGCTAGACAGTACCCCCCGATGGTCATCCATTTTGGGTATAGCAGCGTGTACACGTCCATTCTAAACTCCCTAACTGTCCCTTCTCCCCATCATTCCTCTGGCAACCGAAAGTTCATTCTAAGTCTGTTTCTGTTTTGCAAGTAAGTTCATTTTGGATCATTTCTTTTCTAGATTCCGTATATAATAGGTATCATGTGATATTTCTCTTTCTCTATTTGACTTACTTCACTCAGTATGGCAATCTCTAGGTCCATCCATGAGGCTACAAATGTTATTATTTCATTCTTTTTAATGGCTGAGTAATATTCCATCTCTCTCTCTCTCTCTCTCTCTCTTTCTCTCTCTCTCTCTCTCACGCACACACACACACACACACACACACACA
>SJYC01020666.1:0-17726 GCA_006408675.1 Madoqua kirkii
AGGCTCCTGGGTCCTGTGTGAGTGGCCCCTTTGATGATTTGCAGTTGGCCTAGAATAAAACTTGCTACTGGCAAAAACAAAAAGTGCTCCTGTTTGATGTCTTTCTCCATTTGTTGAGAATTCCCTCCTAGGACCAGGGTGAAGGCCCAGCGGCACAGCCTGGCCTGCACCTTCCTTAAACCCAGGCAGCAGAGAGGAGGGCACACGGGGAATACTCACCAGTATCTGTGGTGGTCAAGGGCTACAGACAGGCCAAGTGTCAGTCATGAGAGGTGGGCGATAGGGAAGGCAGGTGAAATGCCGTGGCACACGCATCGTGGGGAAACCGGAGTGTTGTCTTAGGTGTCCACGTAGCCGTGTGGGTCCATCTTAAGTACTTGGTGCTGATGGGGAATGTAAGAAATTGAATGAGATCTGTAACACAGTACTGTTTCAGTAAGTGAAAAATGGGCGTGTATGTGTGTGTGCGTTGCTCAGTCGGGTCCGACTCTTGGCAACCCCATGGGCTGTAGCCCGTCAGGCTCCTCTGTCCACGGATCAAATCATTTTTTAAGAACACAACAACTGAAAAGTTCTATACAAGCTTTATGGTTGCCCGTGAGGTGAGCGAGAGGGATGTGGAGATTAAATAGAAACGAGCTTGGTCTCTGTAAGGTAGAGGGTAATCTTGGTGTAGAGACACAATGGGGAGGGAGGTTGTCGTAGGACGAGGTCCTGAGAGGTACTCAGCTTCACCATGTGCAGGAAACGTCTGGAGCACCTCCTGAATCCGTTCTCCAGCCTCCTCCCCGTGACCTTTTGCATTAGAGACACCCCCTTATCCCATCCCAGGAGTGCTTTAACGTGCCCAGCCTTTGCCTTGCATCGTGGGGAGAAAAGCAAAATAGGAGATAGGGTCCTATTTCTCCAGCAAGGTCAGGTTCTTCTTGAGGAAGGGAAATGATTGTGTCACTCCGTCGGGCTAGTGTAGTAGCGGCACCCAGGGTCAAACCCACAGCTCCCGTGTTTCTCACACTGCAGATACTTTACCCACTGAGCCACAGGGGAAGCCTGGTGTTTTCATTGGAAAAGACCCTGATGCTGGGAAAGACTGAAGGCAGGAGGAGAAGGGTGTGGCAAGAATGAGATGGTCGGAGGGCGTCATTGACTCGGTGGACATGAGTTTGAGCAAACTCCAGGAGGTAGTGGAGGACAGAGGAGCCTGGTGTGCTGCATTCAGTGGAGTTACAAGGAGTGGACAGGACCGAGTGGCTGAACAACTGTTGTAAGTTCTTCACATCAAAATGAACTTCCTCCTCACAAGACCCTACATGGTGTGTATTACCCCGTTTTCCACGTGAGATGTGAGGAGAGATCCGGGAGTTGATGTGAAGCAGAGGCTGTGAACCAGACCATCTTGCCTCAGAGCCCACGCACTTGACCACAGGCTCTCTTGCTTCTGGTGGACCACGATTAAGGATCTCGTGTCTGGGTTGGATTCTGAGTCCTTGTTACCCAAAACGTGGCCTCTGCACAGGCAGCATCAGCCTTCCCTGGGAGCCTGGTAGAAATGCAGACTCTGAACCTCACTGCATCAGAATCTGCCTTTTCACAGGATTTCTGGGTCATGCTCTCCTCACAGAATGGCCTATTTGCCAGTGATACAAAAAAATCTTGCCTGCTTCAGCTGTCCTTCATTGAAAGCCGCCTCTGTTGGGTGATGAGAAGGTAATAGGCAGTGCAGCTGCCTGAAGGACAAGAATGATCAAGTTAGCTTGAAATCAACACATAGTGAAGAATGAAATGCCAAACACCAGCGATTAATCTGTACTATCTATCTTCTCCTTGCTGTTCCTGCAGGTAAGGTCCTCACACCTAGCTTTTCATTCAGTAACCTAATTGATCTCCTATTCCTAATCACATCATTTTTGCTACCAGAGCTATTGTCCTGGAACATAAATGGGATATGGCCTTTCCTCAAAGCCTTAGGGCAAGCTTTTAAGTGTAGAACTCAAGACTTGGGCCACCTAACCTGCTCCGGTTTCTTCACCTTTCATACTAAATTCTGTATGCTGCTGCTGCAGTGGGAGTGCTGTCATTTAATCAATAAGCCGCACTTCCTTGTGGCCACATTCAGCTCATGTGGTGCCTCTCCTGGGAAAGCCCTTCTCTGTGAGCCAAGTATTCGATACCATTCCTTGTGGCTCAGCTGCTATAGAACCCACCTGTAATGCAGGAGACCTGGGTTCGATCCCTGGGTTGGGAAGATCCCCCAGAGAAGGGAAAGGCTCCCCACTTCAGTGTTCTGGCCTGGAGAATTCCGTGGACTCTATAGCTCACAGAATCACAGGACATGACTGAGCGACTTGACCCTTTGACTCAGCTTGTAGACCCGCTTCTGTGAAAACTCCTCATTCCTTTTGTTCAGCAAATAGATGTCGAGCACCTCTTACTGAAGCACTGATTTAAATACTTGGGTTAAGGCAGTGTAGAAAACAACAGTCTTAGCCCTGGCTGAATTTCAGTTCAGTCACTCAGTCATGTCCGACTCTGTGACCCCATGAATTTCAGCATGCCAGGCCTCCCTGTCCATCACCAACTCCCGGAGTTCACCCAAACTCATGTCCATCGAGTCGGTGATGTACATTCTATCAAAATCTTTTTCCTTAAAAAAAAATTTTTTTTAATTGAAGTATAATGATATCCCTGGCAGCCCAGTGGCTAAGACTCCATGCTCCAAAAGCCAGGGGCCTGGGTTTGATTCCTGGTCAGGGAACTAGATCCCACATGCTGCAACTAAGTTCACATGCTACAGCGAAGATTAAAGATCCTGAATGCCGCAACTAAGACTTGGTGCAGCCAAATGAAAAAACACTAAAAAATACATACCATGTACTGTAGCAGTAAAATAAAAAAAGATGAGAGTTATTTTTTAAAAAAGAACACTAAAAGAATGAAGTATAGTTGATATATAATATGTAAGTTACAGATGTACACTATAGTGATTCACAATTCTTAGAGGTTATATTCCATTTATAGTTATTATAAAAATATTGGTTATATCTCCTGTGTTATACAATATATCCTTAAAGCTTATTTTATACATAATAGTTTATACCTCTTAATCACCTATCCTTTTATTGTCTCTTCCCACTTCCTTTTCCCCACAGATAAATTTGTTCTCTACATCAATGAGTCTATATCTCTTGCTGTATTCAGCAAATTTTTTACAGTTTTCTGATTTCACATATAAGTAATATCATCTTTGTCTTTTTTGCCTTACTTAAACTACTTAGCATAATACCCTCCAAGTCCATTGATGCTGCTGTATATGGGGATTTTTCATTCTTTTGATGGATGAGTAATACTCCATGGTATGTATTTACCACATCTTATTTAGGATACTCCCATATTGTGGCAATTGTAAATAATGCTGCCTGAATATTGGGGTACAAATATCTTTTTGAATTAATGTTTTCATATTTTTCAGATATATACACAGGAGTGGAATTACTGGACATTTGGTATTTCTATTTCTAGTTTTCTGAGATAACTCCACACTGGAAAATTCCCACTTTCAAGCTCATTCAGAAATAACTCTCCAGAAGTTCTATCTGTCCCTTCACAGTTCTTTCTTTCCTTCCATTTTTTTCACAAGATGAACAGTGGCTGCAAAAACTGTCTCTGCAATTTTAGGTGTGTGATTCTGAGCAAGTCACAGAACTATTTCCTCAGCTTAAAAAAAATCAGATAAGGAGATTTATCTTTTAGACCATTTGTAAAATTCTATAATACGTTATTTTCTACCGATTTAAATTTTCCTCTAATAGAGGGAAGAAGTCAAATTTATGAACTAAAACAGTAAATATCAACAAGGCAATGTTTCTGCCAAATACTTTTGCTTTCTTTTGAAAAGTGGGAAACTCATCTTTCTTTGGCAAAGGGGAAGCCCTCTTACATAGTTAGACAATGAATCATGACCTTATGTTTCATAACATACTCTGTAGTCAAATGTACCACTGTCAACTTTAAATCACAATTACAATCCACTGATAGGCAAGTTGATAACAATTTCAGTTATATTTATGACAACATATCAGTTGACCAATAAACTAAAAACAGGCATTTTTATTGGTGTGGACTGAGAAAGGTATATAGAATAGTTTAGCTTATGCATTCTCATGTACCCTCAAGAAAAAAAGAATCATGGTTCAACAAATTGTTAACTTTCTTTACCTATGTGGCACCTAAAATACAGAACAGGAGCTATTACTGAAAGAAAATCCAGAAAATTTTTGGAAAAATTTATATCTTTACCATGTCCACATTTTTGTCATTACTTCTCTGTGTTAATGGAATGGTAAGTAATGACAGCACTGATGCAGGAAAGGGCTCTATGTAACGAAAGCAAGAAAGAAAAAAATTGCTCAAACAGCATACTACTCTATGGCATGCCCTGGATGAGTTGACACACAAGGGAAATAGTAGTGTTATCATCAGATGAGAAAGGTAATTGGTCCTTACTCTCCAAATGCTATGGGATCACTTAGAGCTGAGGATGATTCTCCAATCAAATAGACCCACAGTGTTACACTATGTGGCAAGAGAAGAATAGGCATCAGACATTAGAGATGAATCCTGTCAAGAAGAGATGATTGGAATGGTAAGTAATGACAGCACTGATGCAGGAAAGGGCTCTATGTAACGAAAGCAAGAAAGAAAAAAATTGCTCAAACAGCATACTACTCTATGGCATGCCCTGGATGAGTTGACACACAAGGGAAATAGTAGTGTTATCATCAGATGAGAAAGGTAATTGGTCCTTACTCTCCAAATGCTATGGGATCACTTAGAGCTGAGGATGATTCTCCAATCAAATAGACCCACAGTGTTACACTATGTGGCAAGAGAAGAATAGGCATCAGACATTAGAGATGAATCCTGTCAAGAAGAGATGAGGAAGACAAAGGGAAATGTGAAAAAAAAGAATGAGAGAAAGAGGGTAAATTCAAGCAGGAAAAAAAAAGAAAGATGACAAAGAAAAGGTGGTATAAATGGTTTGGTTCAGTTTGTAATTCTCTTCAGGATTTTCTTCACAGCAATTTTGACATCCTTGTTCCTGAGGCTATATGAGAAGGTTTAGCACGGGTACCACACGGTACCACACTGGTGGAAAAGAGTGAGAAAAAGTTTCCCTCTTCCACAAACCCAGAAGATGATGGTCTGACATTGGTGAGCAGCCCAAATCCATAAAATAGACCAACTGTTGTAATATGGGAAAACAGGTGCTTAAGGCTTTGGATCATCCTTTAAATGATGGTACCTGAAGACTATTGAAAAGAATCAAAGTGTAAGAAATAAAGATAAGGGGTTAGATACTATTACCACTGTCCCCACAACAGCAGAAACTGCAATCCTATTGGCATAAATGCTGCTGCAGGTGAACTAGAGGAGCAGGAAGATGTCACACATGAAATGGTTGATGACGTTGGAATCACAAAAGTTCAGCCTCATCATACACCCTGTGTAGACCATGGCTGCAGGAAACCCCATCACATATGAACCAGATATCAGCAGAGAACACACCTGAGGGGACAAGGGCCACTGTGTACAGCAAGGGCTTACAGATGGCCACACAGTGATCATAGGCCATGGCTGTCAACACATAGCACTCAGAGCTGACAAAAAAGCAGAAGAAAAACAGCTGAGGCATACATTCTGTAAAGTAGATAGCATATTTTCAAAAATAAAGCTCATTAACACTTTGAGGGTAAAGTCAGATGAGTAATGAAGATCAATAAAAGAGAATTGAAGACAAAAAATTACATGGGTTTGTGCAGGTGTGAATTTAGACAAATTAGATTAATTAAGCACAAATTGTCCACCACATGATCATGTAGTTCAGCAGAAACAGTAAAAACAGAGGTAGCTGGAGTTTAGGTCGCTCTGTCAATCATAAGGATAAACTCAGTCTCAGAGGAGGCATTTTCCATATTCATTTACTACACAGTCGTGATCTGCAGGAACAGGGACAGAAACTCAGATTCACAATGGACCTTCATGGACTTTCCCTATATTTCCTTGAGTGAGAGCTGGATCTCTCGGTTTATAACCACAGGGTTGTCTAAAAACACTCACCAATGCATCCAAAATACAAGACTTGTAAGGACTCTTCCCGCAGATTCCTCATTTTCTTCTTTCTGCCCTTACTCCTCTTGTTTCTGCTCTTAAAAATACCGGTAGACTCCCAGTGTCTCTGCACATCATTCTTTCTTCTCTTCAGGCTCTGTTCAGGATCAGGGCTGAAAAGAACAATAAACAGATGGTGTTTCTCAGAACCTTCAATTTACACAATCTGAGGTTTGAAAGGAATTGAATCACAAAGGTGATTCAACCCTCACTTTCTTTTTCCTTGATATCTCACAGACACTGAACCATAGGACTCTTTCTACTCTATGATCCTTAGAAGGCCAAAGTTTCTCACAAGAAAGAAAACAGTATCTGTCACTGTGGTCATCAGTCTTTGACATGCTAAGGGAACAGGCCATAATTTTTATATGAGAATTCTCCCAGAAGGTTTTCTTCACTCGCAAGGACAATATACACCTTCAGTTCAGTTCAGTTCAGTCACTCAGTCATGTCCGACTCTTTGCAACCAGATGGACTGCAGCAACCCAGGCCTCCCTGTCCATCACCAACTCTCGGAGTTTACCTAAACTCAAGTCCATTGAGTCACTGATGCCATCCAACCATCTTGTCCTCTGTGGTTTCCTTCTCCTCCTGCCCTCAATCTTTTCCAGCATCAGGGTCTTTTCAAATGAGTCAACTCTTTGCATCAGGTGGCCAAAGTATTGGAATTTAATCAGTCCTTCCAATGAACACCCAGGACAGATCTCGTTTAGGATGGACTGGTTGGATTTCCTTGCAGTCCAAGGGACTCTCAAGAGTCTTCTCCAACACCACAGCTCAAAAGCATTGATTCTTTGGCACTCAGCTTTCTTTAGTGTCCAATTCCCACACCCGTACATGACTACTGAAAAAACCATAGCCTTGATTAGATGGACCTTTGTTGGCAAAGTAATGTCTCTGCTTTTTAATATGTTATCTAGATTGGTCATAATTTTCTTTCCAAGGAGCAAGTGCCTTTTAATTTCATGGCTGCAGTCACAGTCTGTAGTGATTTTGGAGCCCCAAAAAATAAAGTGTGCAACTGTTTGCCCATCTATTTGCCATAAAGTGATGGGACCAGATGTCATGATCTTTATATTCTGAATGTTGAGCTTTAGGCCAACTTTTTCACTCTCCTCTCTCACTTTCATCAAGAAGCTCATTAGTTCTTCACTTTCTGGCATAAGGTTGGTGTCATTTGAATATTTGATGTGATTAATATTTCTCCCAGCAATCTTCACTCCAGCTTGTGCTTCTTCCAGCCCAGCGTTTCTCAGGATGTACTCTGCATAAAAGTTAAATAAGCATGGTGACAATATACAGCCTTGACGTACTCCTTTTCTTATTTGGAACCAGTCTGTTGTTCCATATCCAGTTCTAACTGTTGCTTCCTGACCTGCATACAGGTTTCTCAAGAGGCAGGTCAGGTGGTCTGGTATTCCCATCTCTTTCAGGATTTTCCACAGTTTATTGTGATCCACACAGTCAAAGGCTTTGGCATAGTCAATAAAGCAGAAATAGATGTTTCTCTGGAACTTCTGGTTTTTTGATGGTCCATTGGATGTTGGCCATTTGATCTCTGGTTGCTCTGCCTTTTCTAAAACCAGCTTGAACATCTGGAAGTTCATGGTTCACATATTGCTGAAGCTCAGCTTGAAGAATTTTGAGCATTACTTTACTAGCACGTGCGATGAGTGCAATTGTGTGGTAGTTTGAACATTCTTTGGTATTGCCTTTCTTTGTAAGTGGAATGAAAACTGACCTTTTCCAGTTTTGTGACCACTGCTGAGTTTTCCAAATTTGCTAGCATATTGAGTGCAGCACTTTCACAGCATCATCTTTCAGGATTTGAAATAGCTCAACTGGAATTCCATCACCTCCACTAGCTTTGTTCATAGTGATGCTTCCTAAGGCCCACCTGACTTCACATTCCAGGATTTCTGGCTCTAGGTGAGTGATCACACCATCTTAATTATCTGGGTCATGAAGATCTTTTTTGTACAGTTCTTGTGTTTTCTTACCAACTCTTCTTAATATCTTCTGCTTCTGATAGGTCCATACCATTTCTGTCTTTTATTGAGCCCATGTGCATGAAATGTTCCCTTGGTATCTCTAATTTCCTTGAAGAGATCTCTAGTCTTTACCATTCTTATTTTCCTCCATTTGTTTGCACTGATCACTGAGGAAGGCTTTTATATCTCTCCTTGCTATTCTTTGGAACTCTACATTCAAATGAGTATGTCTGTCCTTTTCTCCTTTGCTTTTCATTTCTCTTCTTTTCACAGCTATTTTTAGGGCTTCCTCAGATAACCATTTTGGTTTTTTGCATTTCTTTTTCTTGAGCATGCTTTTTCTTGGTCTTACTCCCTGTGTCCTTACAATTTCACAAACATCCATCTATAGTTCATCAGGCACTCTGTCTGTAAGATCTAGTCCCTTATCTATTTCTCACTTTCAATGTATAATCATAAGGGATTTGATTAAAGTCATACCTGAATGGTCTAGTGGTTTTCCCTACTTTCTTCAATGTAAGTCTGAAATTGGCAATAAGGAGATCATGATCTGAGACACAGTCAGCTCCTGGTCTTGTTTTTGCTGACTGTATAGAGCTTCTCCCTTTGGCTACAAAGAATATAATCCATCTGATTTCAGTGTTGGCCATCTGGTGGTGTCCATGTGTAGAGTCATCTTCTGTTGTTGGAAGAGGGTGTTTTCTATGACCACTTCATTCTCTTGACAAAACTCTATTAGCCTTTGCCTTGCTTCATTCTGTACTCTAAGGCCAAATTTGCCTGTTACTCCAGGTGTTTCTTGACTTCCTACTTTTGCATTCCAGGCCCCTATAATGAAAAGGACATCTTTTTTGGGTGTTAGTTCTCAAAGGTCTTGTAGGTCTTCATAGAACCATTCAGCTTCAGCTTCTTCAGCATTACTGGTTGGAGCATAGACTTGGATTACTGTGACATTGAATGGTTTGCCTTGGAAATGAACAGAGGTCATTCTGTCATTTTTGAGATTGCATTCAAGTACTGCATTTCAGACTCTTTTGTTGACCATGATGGCTACTCCATTTCTCCTAAGGGATTCCTGCCCACAGTAGTAGATATAATGGTCATCTGAGTTAAAGTCACCCATTCTAGTCCATTTTAGTTCTCTGATTCCTAGAATGTCGACGTTCACAATTACCATCTCCTGTTTGACCACTTCCAATTTGCCTTGATTCATGGACCTGACATTCCAGGTTCCTATGCAATAGTACTCTTTACAGCATCAGACCTTGCTTCTGTCACCAGTCACATCCACAGCTGGGTGTTGTTTTTGCTTTGACTCTGTCCATTCATTCTTCAGGAGTTATTTCTCCACTGATCTCCAGTAGCATATTGGGCACCTACTGACCTGGGGAGTTCCTCTTTCAGTGTCCTATCTTTTTGCCTTTTCATACTGTTCATATCCACCTTAATGAGCTCAAAAACAATCAGTTGACTCAAGTAGAATTCATTTCATACCCTGTAGTTCTGGGAAAATTGATTAGAAGCACAGAAAATAATTCTCTCCCTCGTGATTTCAAGTTAAATGAGCCCACTGACAGTAGAAATTAATGGGTTTCTTTTCCATTCTGTGTCACAGATCTTTTTAGACACAATATACTACTCAGTTTAATATTTTAAAATAAGTATTCTTCTTAATCCCCAAGGCAGAGGAATGTGTGTTCTGATATTTACTTTTATTGTCATCTCTTGGAGTCTATGCCCAGTTTCTAAAACAAAAGAATAGCTGGGGCATTGTTGCTTTACCATGTAGTTTTGGCTTCCAGGCACAGTATTGTAAATCAATAATAATTATATATTTATCCTCCCTCCTGAGCCTCACTCTCCCCATCATCCCACCCATCTATGTTGTCACAGAGTGCCAGTCTGGGCAGTGTTCATATAGTATATGTAGCAGCTTCTCACCATCTACCCATTTTACAAATGATAGGGTATATATGTCAATCCTATTCTCTCAGTTAGTCCCAACCTCTCTTTTTCCCCTTTTTGTTCACAAGTTTTTTCTCTACATCAGTGTCGCAATTCCTTCCCTGTAAATAGATTAATCAGTACTGTTTTTCTAGATTCCATATGTGTGTGTGTGTTAATCCTGATAGCTCAGTTAGTAAAGAATCTGCCTGCAATTCAAGAGATCCCTGTTTGATTCCTGGGTCAAGAAGTTCCCTTGGAGAAGGGATATGCTACTCACTCCAGTACTGTTGCCTGAAGAATCCCCACGGACAGAGGATTCTGGTGGGCTACAGTCTATGGGGACACAGTTAGACAAGACCAAGCAACTAAGCACAACACACATACAATATTTGTTTCTCTCTTTCTGACTTACTTCACTCTTCTGTATAATCGGCCCTAGGTTCATCCAGCTCATAGAACTGACTCAAATGTGTTCCTTTTTATGGCTGAGCAATATTTCAGTGTATATATGTACCACAACTTCTTTATCCATATACCTGCCGCAAACAGTTAGGTTGTTTGTCTGTCCTGACTATTGTAAATAGTGCTACAATAAAATTGGAGTATATGTGTCTTTTTTCAATTATGGTTTTCTCAGGGTATATGCCCAGTAGTGGGATTGATGAGTCAGTTGTAAACAACCTGCCTGCCTGCCAACACAGGAGACATAGATGCAGTTTCATTCCCTGGCTCTGGAAGATACCCTGGAGGAGGACATAGCAACCCATTCCAGTGTGCTTGCCTGGCGAATCCCAAGGACAGAGGGATCTGGTGGGCTACAGTTCATAGGGTCACAGAGTCAAACACAACTGAAGTGACTTAGCATGCATAAGTCCACAAGGTTGTTTTATTCTGGTTTTTTTTTTTTCAATCTCCATACTGTTCTCCATAGTGGCTATATCAATTTGTGTTCCCACCAATTGTGCAAGAGGTTTTCTTTTACTCCACATGCTCTCTAGCAATTATTCTTTGTAGATTTTGATAATGGCCATTCTGAGTGGTGTGAGATGATACCTTACTGTAGTTTTGATGTACATATCTTTAATAATGAGCTATGTTGAATACTTTTTCATGGGTTTATCAGCCACCTGTATGTCTTCCTTGGAGGAATGTCTGTTTAGGTCTTCTACCCATTTTTTGGTTGGGTTGTCTATTTTTCTGAGAGTGAGTTGTATGGGTTGCTTGTGTATTTTGAAGATTAATCTTTTGTCAGTTGTCTTATTTGCAACATTTTCTCTCATTCTGAGGGTTGTCTTTTCATTTTGTTTATAGTTTTCTTGGCTGTGCAAAAGCTCTTGGATGCTTAGCTGCTCAGTCATGCCTGACTCTTTGCAACTCCATAGACTGTAGCCTGGTCTGGAGCCCCCCAGGCTCCTCTTCATGGGACTTCCCAGGCAACAATACCAGAGTGGGGTGCCATTTCCTTCTCCACGGATTTCCCAATCCAGGTATCGAATGTGCATCTTCTTCCATGTCTCCTGCATTGTAGGCAGGTTCTTTACCCGCTGAGCTATTGGGGAAGCCCTAGTTTAATCACATTTTTTAAATTTTATTTTTATTTCCATTACCCTAGATGGTGGGTAAAAGAGGATCTTGCTGTGATTTATGTCAGAGTGTTCTGCCTACATTTTCTGAGTTTATAGTTTCTGACCTTACATTTAGGTCTTTAAGTTTATTTTCATGTATGGTGTTAGGAAGTGTTCTAATTTCATTTTTACATGTAGCTGTCCAGTTTTCCCAGCACCACTTATTGAGGAAACTGTCTTTTCTCCACTGTATAGTATATTCTTGCCTCTTTTGTCAAAGATAAGGTGCCCATAGGTGTGTCGGTTTATCTCTGGGCTTTCTATCTTGATCCATCGTTCTATTATTTCTTTTTTTGTGCCAATACCATACTGTCTTGGTTACTCTGGCTTTGTAGTATGTTATGAAGGCAGGAAGTTTGATTCTCCGGTTCTATTTTTCTTTCTTGAGATTACTTTGGCCACTTGAGGTCTTCTGTGTTTCCACAAACTTGTGAATTTTTTTGTTCTAGTTCTGTGAAAAATGTCAATGGTAATTAGATCAGATTGCATTGACTCCACAGACTGCATTTTCTCCTCTTTGGGATCTCCTGTTTATTAGAATATGTCTAAGAAATCTAGGCCTGTGCAAAGACATTTTCTTATGTTTTCTTTTAGGCACATTTAAGTTTTGTGTCTATTGTTTTGATCCACTTTAAATTAATTTTTGTGTATGCTGTTAAATAGAGATCAAGTTTAATAGTTTTCTCATGAAAAGTTGCTATTTCCAAGCATCAGATTCTTAGTTTTTCTTTCTCTCTGGAATTGGCTTATTACTTGGTTAAAAAACAATTAACTGTATAGATGAGGATCTTTTCCTGAATCTTCTATTTTATCTGTTATTCACTAGTCTGTTTTATAACTAGAAACTCAGTCTTTATTTGAACATTACACTAGCTTTAAAATCAGTAAGTTCTTTGTGTCACTTAAAGTTCTCCAAGAAGCAAAAGCCAAGAAATAGTAGATTTGCAAGACATTTATTACATCCCTGATAGCTCAGTTGGTAAAGAATCTGCCTGCAATGCAGGAGAAAGTGAAAGTGAAGTCACTCAGTTGTGTCTGACTCTTTGCGACCCCATGGACTAGTAGCCTACCAGGCTCCTCCCTCCATGGGATTCTCCAGGCTAAAGTACTGGAATGGGTTGCCATTTCCTTCTCCAGGGGATCTTCTCAACCCAGGGATCAAACCCCGGTCTCCTACATTCCAGGCAGACACTTTAATCTCTGAGCCAATGGGGAAGCCCTAACCCTTGTTCAATTACTGGTTTAGAAAGATCTGCAGAAGAAGGGATAGACTACCTACTCCCATATTCTTTGGCTTCCCTTGTGGCTCAGCTGGTAAAGAATCTGACTGGAATGTGGGAAACCTGGGTTCAATCCCTGGATGGGAAAGGTCCCCTGGAGAAGGGAGCCGTTACCCATTCCAGCATTCTGACCTGGAGAATTCCAGGGAATGTATAGTTCATGGGGTTGCAAAGAGTCGGACACAACTGACAGACTTTCACTTTCTTTCACTTTCAAGACACTTATTATAAAAAAGTCTATAAAGGCTAAAACAGGGAGCTGAAAATCCATGAGAAAAGCCTTCAGATCTCAATGAAAATCTGACATCTAAGAAAGGAGACAGGGAAGGAAAATCCCAGGCCACAATGCAGTTCCATAATTCTCATTAATAATGATAGAAAGTCCCTAACCAAAAAGTATCAAGAGATACATGTATAATATACAGCGTATAAAATGGCCAGCTCCTGTGTGACCCACCAAGCTAAATGTTGGCTGAGGACATCTCAGAGTAAGCATGGACTCTGCCTGAACACTATGGTGGATCCAAAGCAGTATAAGCTATAGACAGTGACTGAGGCTCCCCACAGCTACTTTCTTGACTGGGAGGTGAGCAGCATGTCTAGAGCTGTGAAAGTCCACCTTCAAAGAAATAACTGATACCCCAAAGTTCTTTCTGATTTATTTATTTACTAGTATTTGTATTTATTATAATATTCCCTTAATTATTTATAACAATAAAATTTGTTATTGTTGTTACTCAAACAAGATAACACAATTTAACAAGTATTTCGTATTCTGCAAATACATCTGATATTCTAAATATACAAGCTGAAAAGGCACTGGAGAAATAGGAAACTTACAGAAAACAGCATCTGCTTAAATCTGTTAATTACCTTATCAGTGAGACAAGGTGGTACAATCAAATGTTGAAATCCTAACCAAATGATGATGATATTAGAAGAAAGGACCCTTAGGAGGTACTTAAGTCATGAAGATGGAACCCTCACAATTGAGATTAGTGCATTGTAAAAGACATTTCACAGAAATCACTAGCCCCTTCCATCAAGTAAGCATATAATGAGAAGGGTGTAGCCCAGAAATGTGCCCTCACTCATTTATGCTGGTACCCTGATCCTAGACTTCCAACATTCAGAACTGTGAGAAGTAAATTTCTGTTGTTTATAAGACACTGAGTCTATGGTATTTTGTTACACTAGCCTGAATGCACTGAAACAGGTTTAAATAAGCTCAAGAACCATTAAAAGGAATATAGCTTATTATCATTAGCATATGACTTTTTCATGATAAATCTCATTAGATGAAGAAAACAATGTCTAACATATTTCTCCTAACTTAATGTGCAATATTTTCCTTTAAAGTGATAAATTACAAACTCTGCAGTAAGAACTATATGCTCTTTTCAAAGTATTTTATGTCATTTTATATAATCATGAATGCAAGTTTTATAATAAAGCAGCCAGTCTTCTTACTGGGATCCTAAGGTACATGTGTATTAGTCCTTTAATTGTATTCTGTTAATGCCATCTTTGGCAATAAAAGATGGAACCTTATATATTCTCAGTAATATTACATGACCTAGGCTGATGGAGGCTCTAAAAACAGATGATACTATGGTACAGATTTTGCAATTTGCCAAGGGAATAAGAAAGGACAAAACTGAAAAGTAAGTTGATAAGAAACATAGAACAAAAGGAAAAGATCAGAGAATATGATAACACTTTAAGCTATATACTAGTTTGTATTAAGACAATTTATTGAATCCTGTTGCCTATACCAGCAATATTATCAACAAACATGAGAATGCTTCTCTAGTATTTGGCACTTCTGTGTTTAGATAGGCAAAGTGTAATTTTAAATTTCTATGATTTATACTTCATCCATTTGTACAGAGTAGGAGTAACACAGAAAGCAGAAGTATAAAAAATTATATTTTAAAAAGTCAGCATATTTGTTCCTTTTATAAACAAGTTACTATTCAGTAAACTGATATGAGGTGCAAGAAATACAGGGGACAAATATGAGATAAGACCAGCAATGAGGAAGTAATAAGACAAGTCTATTAATCCAAATATAACACAATCTGTGGCAACAACACAGTGATATACAAAGAATATTCTTGAAAAACAACAATAAAAACTTGAGTTGCTTTACAATATTGCCACTTCAAATTAGAACATGGTTCTCCTCTGGGTTTTAAACAGGGATTTCCTCAGTGTCACTTTGATATCCTTGTTCCTCAAACTGTAAATCAAAGGATTGAGCATGGGCACCACATTAGTATAAAAAACAGAAAAAATTTTTCCCAGGTCCATAGATTCAGGAGAAGAATATTTAAGGTACATGAATGATGCTGAACCAAAAAATAGAGAAAGAGCAATCATGTGGGAGCTACAGGTACTAAAGGTTTTTGATCTTCCTTGAGTGGATTTGATACGAAGAATGTTAGTGAGGATGAAGACGTAAGAAATTAGGATGGTGAAACTGGGTACTGTGATGTTAATACCCACGACAATGAGAACAACCACCTCATTGACATAGGTGCTGGTACAAGAGAGTTGGAGGAGTGGGAGGATGTCACACAAGTAATGGTTGATGACATTCACATTGCAGAAGGTTAGTCTAAGCATGCACCCTGTGTGGGCAGATGCTCCAGCAAAACCCATCACATATGCAGCCAGAGAGAGCACCAAACAGACCTGGTGGGACATGGAGACCTTATACAGCAAGGGACTACAGATGGCCACATAGCGATCATAGGCCATTGAGGTCAACATATAGCACTCAGAGATGACAAAAAAGAGAAAGAAAAACAGCTGAGTCATGCACCCCACATACGAGATGATATTCTCCCTGAACACAAAGTTCATCAGCATCTTGGGAGTGAAAACAGAAGAGTAACAGAGATCAATGAGGGACAGGTTGAAGAGGAAGTAGTACATGGGGGTGTGGAGGTGAGAATTTAGACCAATAAGAATGATCAAGCCCAGGTTGCCCACCATGGTGACAGCATAGATCATCAGAAACAGGTGAAAGAGGGGTTGCTGGAGCTCTGAACGGCCTGTTAATCCAGCAAGAATAAATTCAGTCACTAAGGAGTCATTTCTAGCCAGCATTCTATTCTCAACTTCAGAAATCTGTGAGAACAGAAGAAAATTTCATTAGCAGGGAACACAGCTCTGTCCTTGCAAAATCACTTTTATATGAGTTTTACTTATGAGACAGCATCTCAGACCGGCAGAAATCATGTAAGTCTTCCTCTGCTTCATAGTGTCTGGAGGCACGCACATCTCACCATTTAAATCACTCTGTTTTATTAACTTTATTTATTTTTAATTGAAGGATAATTACCTTACAAAAATGCATTGTTATCTACCAAACATCAACATGAATCAGCCATAGGTTTACCCATGTCCCCTCCCATGTCTTTTGCTTTCGTGAGTTGTATGGGACAAATCATGGCTCTAACTTTACTTTTACTAAAAGATAGAGCGATGGGGTGGCCGAGGAATATCTATCTGTTGATGAGTTTCAGTGGTGAGAATGTATCCCTATCTCTCTAACCTACTCATCTGACCAGTCACTTTTTCATTCCTACTCAAGTTTCCATCACTCTACTAGAGATCTCAGTTTCCCTATGATGACCTTCAAGAAAGAGAATTCCTATAGAGCAGAGGCCACACCTACACTCTGCTTCCTGGAAGAAAGTCATCAACAGTCTATAGGATCTACAGACACTTTACTACAAGATATTACAAAGTCAATAATTGGTAACAGGTATTGAGGAGAATCTTGGTGGCCTAAACTTTATACTTAACCATATACTTCATTGTTTCCACACATTCTCCTGCTCTGTTCCATCCTAGAAGAACAGAGGATGAATAAAACAAGGTGGATGTACTTTACCATGTTTCATAGGATGGCATGAAAGAGAAATAAATTAATTTGGGTGCTGATTAAATTCGTTGTTAAGTTAGTGAAAACAAACCAAGCTGTATTCTTATTATGACATATAAAGTTGTATAATACATATAATTCAACAAAAAAAAATTTAGGAGAAAAATATTTTCTTCCTCTGATATTGCCATGCTCTGGATTTGTCACTTGGAACTGCTATAGTTCCCCTGTTCCAGAATGAGGACAAGGCCAACACAGAGGATATGCTCAGAATACAAGCAGTCAAGTCAGAGATCCAGACCTTAGAGTTTCTTGTTATTAAATATAAATACTTTTCCTCATTTTTTAGCGATGAGAGAAAAAGAAACCTGGTTAACTCACATTCCTTCCACTGAGGGAACTCACTGCCAAAAGAGCTTTCTATGTGTTTCACCTCCACTCTTCTGGAAGAGCTTACTTTGGAGATATCGATGCTGAGCAGATGCAGTCACAGAATCTTCTCCCTGTGTTGGCAAAAGAGTCAGAGCACTGATATGACAGTCTGAGGTTAAAGTTGTACCTATAAATCTATTAGGAGACTGTAAAGGGAAACCACAGACTAGGCAGCTACACCACCATGTTATAGAGCACATGGCATTTGCTTAAGGCTTGTAATTTTTTTATACCTGATTAGAAATCTGGGGATAAGTCTCCCCTAAGACCTTCCCATTGTGATACGCTCTGCAGGCAAGAAATTGGTGTCTATTTTCACACCCTAATCATGACAGTAAATGTTAGTTTTCCTTCAGGGAATGTACATCCCCTGGGACATAGAAAAAGA
>SJYC01020668.1:0-10209 GCA_006408675.1 Madoqua kirkii
CAATTACTTGTTCTTTATCTCTATAGGTGAATTGTTAAGACAAAAAATGAAACTATACAATATATAACTCCTGATATTGGCCTTTTTACCTAAGCATGATGCTCTTAAGTCCACCCTAGTTGTATCAACAGCCAGTCCTTTTGTTGCTGAGTGGTATTCCATTTTATACAACCCACATTTATTCAAACTTCTGTAGTAAGTTAAAAATTACTAGGTTTTTGTTTAATACAAAGCTAAATTTGTTTTATTTATGGAAAGTGTTTCAGGGGCAGGGGATATAAGATATTCAGACTGGTTCTTCTTGTAATATTCTTTTTTAAATCAGTTATATGATGATATAATTTAGATACAGTAGCATGCTCTCATTTTAAGAGTACAATTCAACTTTCAAAAGAATACAGTTACATTAAAGACCACCATGGTCAAGATCTAGAGCATTTCCATCACCCCCAAATATTCCCTTATCCTCGTTAACAATCCATCTCCTGTCATTTTTCTCATGAAAGAACGTTGAAATTTCTCAAATGTTTTTCCTGCAGCTATTGAAATATTATATTATTTTTCTCTTTCATTCTATTAATCTAGTATAGCATATTTACTGATTAGTGTATGTTGAACCACTCTTGCATTCCATGGCTAAATCCCACTTGATTACAGGGCATAATTTTTTTTAATATGCTATTAACTGGTCTGTCAGATTTCTGTTGAGAATTTTTATATCTATATTCATCAGAGATATTAGCTTGTAGTTTTCTTTTCTTATAGCGTCTTTACCTAATGTTGGTGAGAGAGTAATTCTGGTTGTACAACAGTCTTGAGAGTGTTCTCTTTCTTCCACTTGGGAAAAGTTTAAGTTTTGGCATTTATTCTTATTTAAACATTTGACAGGTGGGAAAGAAATAACTTCATAGTGTTTCACCAGTAATACCATCTATTTTCTGGTCCTAGGGTTTTCATTGTTGGGAGGTTTCTGATTATTGATTCAGTCTCCTTACTTGTTCTTGATCTGTTTAGATTTTTTCTGTTTCTTTGTAATTCAGTCTTGGTAGACTGTTTCTAAGAATTTATCCATGTCTTCAAGCTATTCAATTTGTTTGAGTATAATGTTCATAATAATCTGATCCTTTGTATTATTGTAGTATCAGCTGTAATGATTCCTCTTCATCATGGTATCATTACCATCTCTGTCTCATTACAATTGTTGAGTTAAAGTTTATTTTGTCTGATATAAGTATGGTTACTGCTGTTGTTTCTGGTTTTCCCTTGCATAGAACACTGTTTCTCATCCCCTCACTTTCAGTCTGTGTGTGTCCTTAAAGCTGAAGTATGTCTCTTGTGGAAAGCACATAATTGGGTCTGGTTTTGTTGTTTTGTTTTAATCCATCCAGCAACTCTACTTCTTTTGATTGAAGAATTCAAATCACTTACACTTAAAATAATGTTTGACAAGTAAGGAATAAGGCCCACCTAATTGTTCTCTGGCTGTTTTCTAACTCCCTTGTTCTTTTCTTTCTCTCTTGCTGTCTTCTTTTATGATTTCATGATTTTCTATAATGGTATGTTTCTATTCCCTCATCTTTATTCTTTTGTATTAATATAGTGTTTTGTTTTGTGATTACCATGAAACTTACATAAGATATCCTACAGATATCACTCTTAAGGTGATAACACTTTGATAACACACAAAAACACTATGAAGTTACTCCTTTCCCACATTTTATGTTTTGATGTCACAATTTACCTCTTTTTATATTGTGTACCCATTAGCAAGTTACTGTAGTTACAGCTATTTTTAAATAGTTCTGTCCTTTAACATTTACTAGAGTTGACTGGTTAACACATCACCATCTTACAGTATATATTCTGAATTTAACTTCATATTTATACTTGCCAATAGTTGTATACTTTCTTATGTTTTATGTTACTAATTAGTGTCCTCTTTTTTCAGCTTGAAGAACTCCTTTCAGTAACTCTTATAAAGTCAAGTGCTAATTCTCTCAGCTGTTTTTTGGGAAAATCTTTATCTCACCTTCATTTTTGAAAGATAACTTTGCTGGGTAAAGTATTCTTGATTGGCAGGGCAGTTTGTTTTTTTTTTTTTTTCCAGCACTTTGAGTATATTGTCTCACTCTATTCTGGGCTGCAAGGTTTCTCTTGGGAAATCTCCTGACAGTCTAATGAAGGCTCTTTTTTTTTTTCCTCTTGATTTTCTTAAATTGTTTTATCTCAAACTGCTTAATTATGTGTCTTAGAGAAGATCATTTTGAGTTGAAATATTTGGTTTACCTATTAGCTTTATACGTTGTATGTCCAAATATCTCCCCATATTTGTAAAGTTCTCAGCCATTATTCCTTTAAGAATGCTTTCCATTCTCCATTCTTCTTCCTCTGGGACTCTAATGCTGTTCTCAATATTCCTCTTGATGGCATCCCACATTTCACATAAATTTTCTTCACTTTTCTCTTGGGAAATCTCCTGACAGTCTAATGAAGGCTCTTTTTTTTTTTCCTCTTGATTTTCTTAAATTGTTTTATCTCAAACTGCTTAATTATGTGTCTTAGAGAAGATCATTTTGAGTTGAAATATTTGGTTTACCTATTAGCTTTATACGTTGTATGTCCAAATATCTCCCCATATTTGTAAAGTTCTCAGCCATTATTCCTTTAAGAATGCTTTCCATTCTCCATTCTTCTTCCTCTGGGACTCTAATGCTGTTCTCAATATTCCTCTTGATGGCATCCCACATTTCACATAAATTTTCTTCACTCTTTTTCATTTTTTTCCCTTTGCTTTCTACTTACTGCATAATTTCAGATGTCCTGTCTTCTACCTCACAGACTCGTCCTTCTGCTTGATCTAATCCAGTGCTGCTCTTATCACATTCTTTCACTTCATTATCTGCATTATTAAGCTTCAGGATTTCTTTTTCTTTCTTATGATTTCTATCAGTATCTCTTTATTAAGCTTATCATTTTGTTTTCTGTTTTCATGATTTCACTGTACCGTCTCTCTCCGTTTTCCTGTAGCTCACTGGGCTTCCTTAAAACAGCTATTTTGAATTCTTCACCAGACAAATCACATATTTCTATTTGCTTGGACTCTGTCTCTAGAAAATTACTGTGGCCTTTGTTGGTGTCATGTTACACTGATTTTCCAAATTCCATTGATATTTTTTTAATATCTTTAAAACTGACCAGTCACATCCCTCTGGTCCTTCTGACTAGCTTCAGGAGAGAATCACCTTCTGGAAGTCCTGCTAGTAAGTCTGAAGCTTTCTCAGATCTTTTTTAAATGATACCTGCTCTACATTTCTCATTTCAATTTATAGCAGAACTCTTAAGCTTATATGCTTTCTTTCAACCCTGCAAAGCTAGGGCAGTTGCTGATAGCCTCCTTTGTGCTTTCCCTAGGGTAGTGCTGATGCTCAAGTCTGTGGCTTTCCCCAGGCCTGCAGAGCTGGGCCAGAATTTGAGTTGGTCTTATAATTAGTCAAAGATAGGCTATGCCCAACTATTAGCTTTCTGTGAAAATGCACATCATCACTTGTGTATATGTGCACTATCTTAACAACAAAATGTGCAGAATCACACTTTAGGAGATGTCTTACACTGCAAGATGTGGGACGATGCAGACAAGAGGCTCTCAAGACATTGACTGGACTCCCAGCAAATGATCTCTCCATGGGCAGAATGCTCCACTGCCTGTTACAGTTCTCCTTTAGCAACAGGTCTGGAATGGTCAGCTCAAAACAGTGACACACCAGGCTACATGAAAACAAATTGGCAGCAAGCACATTAAGGTCAAAAACCACTCAAGTTCATCTAGCACCCACTGACATTTTCCACCTGAACAACACTCCCTGCTGTCACCACTCCCACCAAGTGAGCAGTGGCATTGGTGAACAAGGAGCTTTCAGACAGCAAAAGTGCCCAAAGCCCCACCACCCTCCCTTCTCCATGCTGGGAGACAGAACTGTGGCTTTGGCTCAGTGGCCTTGTTTGTTAAATTTTCTTTCCTGGGAATTCTTTTTTTTTTTTCCCTCAGGAGAAAAGCGAACAGAAGTTTAGTAACATGTACACCTGCCCTATACACAGGAAATATCCAGGGATACTGAATAACTCCTGGAAATGACTCAAACCATCACATTAAATATCATCTCCAACTAAAAAAACAAAGCTGTTGTGATGGGAGAAGCCAGTGATGGGATGAAACAAAGCACACTAAACAAAGGTATGGCAGTTATGAAAATTTGAACTACTGCATTCTCCATTGATACATTTCTAGAGCATTAGTCATCCTCCTCTTCCTGGTACAGAGAGGGAGACACACAATGGAGAATTCCCTCATAAATGTAAATTTCTCTTATTTTTGTAAAGTTCTTTTTTTTAATTTTTTTAATACTTTATTCTACTTTACAATACTGTATTGATTTTGCCATACATTGACATGAATCAGCCACAGGTGTACATGATCTCCCAATGCCGAAGCCCCCTCCCACCTCCCACCCCACACCATCTCCCCAGATCATCACGTACACCAGCCCCAAGCATCCTGTATCCTGTATTGAACATAGACTGGCGCTTCATTTCTTATATGATAGTATACATGTTTCAGTGCCGTTCTCCCGAATCATCCCACCCTCTCCCTCTTCCTCAGAGGCCAAAAGTCCGTTCTATACCTATGTGTCTCTTTTGTGGTCTCACATACAGGGTCATCATTAGTATCTTTCAAAATTCCATATATATGTGTCAGTATACTGTATTGGTGTTTTTCTTTCTGGCTTACTTCACTCTGTATAATCAGCTCCAGTTTCATCCATCTCATTAGAACTGGGTCAAATTTATTCTTTTTAAGGGCTGAGTAATACTCCATTCTGTATATGTACCACGGCTTTCTTATCCATTCATCTGCTGATGGACATCTAGGTTGTTTCCATGTCCTGGCAATTATAAACAATGCTGCAATGAACATTGGGGTACATGTGTCTCTTATAAATCTTCTGCACAACAAAGAAAACTATAAGTAAGGTGAAAAGACAGCCTTCTGAATGGGAGAAAACAATAGCAAATGAAGCAATTTGACAAACAACTCATCTCAAAAATATACAAGCAACTTATGCAGCTCAACTCCAGAAAAATAAACAATCCAATCAAAAAATGGGCCAAAGAACTAAATAGGCATTTCTCCAAAGAAGACATACAGATGACTAACAAACACATGAAAAGATGCTCAACATCACTCATTATCAGAGAAATGCAAATCAAGACCACAATGAGGTACCATTTCACACCAGTCAGAATGGCTGCGATCCAAAAGTCTACAAGCAATAAATGCTGGAGAGAATGTGGAGAAAAGGGAACCCTCTTACACTGTTGGTGGGAATGCAAACTAGTACAGCTATTATGGAAAACAATGTGGAGATTCCTTTAAAAATTGCAAATAGAACTGCCTTATGATCCTGGGGATTCTTATAACTAAAAGTCTATTCATAACGAAATAGCAGAAACAGTATTTTCACAGTACTAGCACCTACATGGCCAGGTGTGTGTTGGGAAGGGGGCACTTTCTAAACATTTGGTACCAAAGGTATCATTTGAAATCAAAGTTATCCTCTGGAACTGAGAAAAGCACCACAGGAAAGGTAAGAGGAAGATTTTGCAAGTTGGTTAAAAAGAGGAAAAGCCCCAAAAACAGGATAGAGTTGGGGTCTGCCAAGCACACAGCCACTATGGAGAACAGTGTGGAGATTCCTTAAAAAATTGCAAACAGAACTGCCTTATGACCCAGCAATCCCACTACTGGGCATTCACACCAAGGAAACTAGAATTGAAGACACATGTACCCCAGTGTTCATCGCAGCACTATCTATAATAGCCAGGACATGGAAGCAACCGAGATGTCTATCAGCAGATGAATGGATAAGAAAGCTGTGGTACATACACACAATGGAGTATTACTCAGCCATCAAAAAAGACATTTGAATCAGTTCTAATGAGATGGATAAAACTGGAGCTGATTATATAGAGTGAAGTAAGCCAGAAAGAAAAACACCAATATAGTATACTAACACAGAGACATTACTTTGCTGACTAAGGTCCATCTAGTCAAGGCTATGGTTTTTCCTGTGGTCATGTATGGATGTGAGAGTTGGACTGTGAAGAAGGCTGAGCACCAAAGAATTGATGCTTTTAACTGTGGTGTTGGAGAAGACTCTTGAGAGTCCCTTGGACTGCAACGAGATCCAACCAGTCCATTCTAAAGGAGATCAGCCCTGATATTTCTTTGGAAGGAATGATGCTAAAGCTGAAACTCCAGTACTTTGGCCACCTCATACGAAGAGTTGACTTATTGGAAAAGACTCTGATGCTGGGAGGGATTGTGGGCAGAAGGAGAAGGGGACGACAGAGGATGAGATGGCTGGATGGCATTACTGACTTGATGGACACTGACTGAGTGAACTCCGGGGATTGGTGATGGACAGAGAGGCCTGGTGTGCTGCAATTCATGGGTTCGCAAAGTCGGACATGACTGAGCGACTGAAATGAACTGAACTGAACACATATATATGGAATTTAGAAAGATGGTAATGATAATCCTGTATGCAAGATAGCAAAAGAGATGCAAGTGTACAAAACAGACTTTTTGACTGTGTGGGAGAGGGAGAGGGCAGGATGATTTGGAAGAATGGCATTGAAACAATGTATAATATCATATAAGAAATGAATTGCCAGTCTAGGTTTGATGCAGGATACAGGATGCTTGGGGCTGGTGCACTGGGATAACCTAGAGGGATGGTATGGGGAGGGAGGTAGGAGAGGGGTTCAGGAGTGGGAACTTATGTACACTCATGGAGGATTCATGCTGATGTATGGCAAAACCAATACAGTATTGTAAATTTAAAAAAAAATTAGGATTGGGAGCTCATGTACACCTGTGGCTGATTCATGTCAATGTATGGCAAAACCAAAGAGCATTGTAAAGTAGAATAAAAATAAAATAATAATAAAAAAAGAATTAGAAAATAATTGGGCTCAGTTGGCTTCACAAAAAACTTTTAAAACTTATTTTAATGTAAAACAAGTTACTCTTCTGAAGTACACATTGTTCTTTGTAGTGAAGATGAATTGAAGCCTCAGGAGATTAAAAGGCTGGCTTTGGAAAAGTATGAACATATCTCGGGTCTACTACACCAGAGTTAATAAAAATATGGTCTTATGAGCATTTTCTCTGTGAGATGCTCTGGGGAAAATGTTTGTATGGACAAATCACTCCAGGAATACTGCACATTAAAATTCCCTCACAGAATGCAGATTTACAGAGTTTTTAAAGTTATTACAAACCAAGGATTCCTTCATCAGAAAACGCTTATTTACCTTTTATAACATTCCTCACAGGACAGGTTATGCTACAAAGAGGGTGATGCCCTCAAGTTGAAGATTATTCTGACTCAAATTATTCTGATACCAATTCATGGCTCTTCCTCCAGTAGAACTCACAGAAAAAGTTCACTTATGGACATGGTTTATCCAGGGCTTGATATTTCTAGAGGTGGCAAATCCACAAAGATAGAGAACATGAGAAGAGAGGCATGCCTAGTAAACAGATGACTCTTCTTTTGAACTTTTTGTGCTTGTGCTATCTGCGAGACAGCCAAGTGAGGAAGTATGACCAGAAGTTGGGTGCATACACGTGACTCTTAAGACAGAGCTGTGAGGCAAGTATAGTAGCTTTTCACTAATTGATAACTTTAGTCAACAAATTTGGATATCAAAGCTTAGACAGGCAGTAGATGTAATTGTACAGAGGAACTGCTTTAGATTAAAAAAAGAGGGAAATCACAACATTCTCACGAGAATTTTTAGCACTTTAAGAAGAGGCAAAAGAAGGGAAAGCATAAATTTCCAGTACTTTAGTGGATAGTTCTACTCTGTTTTCACATTATTGCTATTGATTGCTCTATGAATACTTTTTATCTTAATGAGCTGGAGACACTCAGGAAAATTGTGATATGCCTGAAATCACATTGCTACAAAGTGGCAGCTTCGGCCGCCCAACACAAACAGCTTAACTAATGCTGACTAAGCTCTTTTTCCACTACACCCTGTTAATTTTCTCTTATGCACATGTTCCTTTCTTGGATTCTTGCCCTCGTGGAATTTCCAGCCAAGTTACAGAATACTACAAATATCAATGCTGCTATATGGGTTATAAATCCTATAACAGTTGGGAGAAGGTTATCAGTGGGAGTTTCCAAACCTATTATAGAGCCACTAAAATCAATAAGAGTCTTATCTAAGCTGAGAATAACAGTTGTGTTACTCTGAACCATCATAAGAGGTTAGGAGGAGAAATTAGTATTTTAATAAAGAAAAAGATAATTAATTGTATAGTATGACAATCTTCTTTTTATCCTTTCATTTTGATTTAAAATTCATTTTTCATAGCATGAGTATTGGATTTCAATGTATTAAATAAGAAATTTAAGCAGAATAGAAACATAACATAAATATGTCTGTAATATATATTATATATGTATACAGTAGTATTGCAATGCATATACACACACATATACATTTATATCACAGTAATAAAAATAAAATGCAGCTCTTTGCCACATCTACTGCGAGAATGAAGACCATTCTCAGCAATCAGACTGTTGACATTCCAGAAAATGTCGACATTAACTTGAAGGGACGAACAGTTATTGTGAAGGGCCCCAGAGGCACCCTGCAGAAGGATTTCAACCACATCAATGTAGAACTCAGTCTCCTTGGAAAGAAAAAGAAGAGGCTCCGTGTTGACAAATGGTGGGGAAACAGAAAAGAACTGGCTATTGTTGGCACAATCTGTAGTCACGTACAGAACATGATCAAGGGTGTTACCCTGGGCTTCCGTTACAAGATGAGGTCGGTGTATGCCCACTTCCCCATCAATGTTGTCATTCAGGAGAATGGTTCTCTTGTGGAAATCCAAAATTTTGGGGGTGAAAAATACACATGCAGGGTTCGAATAAAGCCAGAGGTTGCCTGTTCAGTATCTCAAGCCCAGAAAGATGAGTTAATTCTTGAAGGAAATGACATTGAACTTGTGTCAAATTCAGCTGCTTTGATTCAGCAAGCCACCACAGTTAAAAACAAGGATATCAGAAAATTTTTGGATCGTATCTATGTTTCTGAAAAAGTAACAGTTCAGCAGGCTGATGAATAAGATCTCAGTGATCCTGCTGCAGAAACAAGATTGTGATCTTTTAAAGAGACAATAAAAACTCTTGATTTGAAATTTTTTTTTCCTACTGATTTATCATTTCAAACTATTTGGCCAGTAAACAGTTAAAAAAATCTAGTGTGTTAAAAACAAACAAAAAAATGCAATAGTCAATCTGAGAAACAAATTTGGCTAGATATCTTTATCACTTACATTCACATTGTCAATGTTTAGGTTTAGGTTTTGATCGTTTCCAAAGTAATTATTTTCCATCTTCAATACATGAAAATGTTTGGGTTTGTTGCAGAAGTTTTTAAGATGTTTATGCTAAACAAAATGTGTTTCTCTACACTGAGAAACATCCGATCAGAATAGTGGTTTTGGTGTTTTGAACTGTCTCAGACAAAATGCATGCTGATCTAATTAATACTGCAAAAGATTAAAAAAAATTGCTTGGTTTGTTATTATATATGGTCATACATTAAAACAACTAAACAATTAGTTTTGAAGAAAAAAAAATGAATCAGGAATTGTCAATGACATTGTGCCAAGAAGTTCCAACTACTTAGAGACCACAATCTTTAAAGTCATTTTAAAGACTAACTACTTTCAGAGCTTTCCTTTGACTTTTGTAAACTTTCTTGAGACACTAACTTAGTAGTAGTTTCAAAGTATCATACACTCAGTTCAGTTCAGTTCAGTCGCTCAGTCGTATCTGACTCTTTGTGACCCTATGAATTGCAGCACGCCAGGTCTCTATGTCCATCACCAGCTCCCAGAGTTCACTCAGACTCATGTCCATCCTGTCGGTGATGCCATCCAGCCATCTCATCCTCTGTCATCCCCATCTCCTCTTGCCCCTAGTCCCTCCCAGCATCAGAGTCTTTTCCAATGAGTCAACTTTTCGAATGAGGTGGCCAAAGTACTGGAGTTTCAGCTTTAGCATCAGTCCTTCCAGTGAAAACCCAGGACTGATCTCCTTTAAGATAAACTGGTTGGATCTC
>SJYC01020671.1:0-10163 GCA_006408675.1 Madoqua kirkii
ATATTTTCTAAAATAATGCTAATTTATCTTCTTTTTCAGCCTGATATCATTTATTTTATTTTAATGTCTAATTTCACTAACTAAGCTCTTCACCAACTGTAGAGAAAAGAGGACAGTCTTTGCTTGTTTCCAGTCTTACAGGGAAAGCTTTCAGTTTGTACCATTAATTTTGTTAGATTTTTTTATAAATTCCCTTTGCTAAATTGAGAGAATTCTTTTCTATTTCTGTTTTTCTGACATTTTTATGATAAATGGATATTTTTACCATATGCCTTTTTAGTATCTACTTATCTGATGATACTCTTTTCTCCTTTATTCTGTTAATATTGTGAATTATAATGAATGGTTTTCAGAGGTATAACCAACCTTGATTTCTTGTGCTGAACCCCACTTAATTATAAAGCACTATTATTTGTATAGAACACAATATTATATTAATAATATTGTATAAGTGATTTTTGCACTTATGTTTATGAAGAATATTGGTATATATTTTCCTTGTAATCTATGTCTTATTTGGATATCCAGGTTTGCTGCCTCATAAAATATGTTTGAAAAATGTTTTCTCTTTATATCTTTTCTGAAAGAATTTGCATACACTGGTATTATTTCTTCTTTTCATGTATGATAGAATTAACCTGTGAAGCTGTTAGGCTTGTGAGCACAAGATGTAGGCACATGTGTGTAAAGGATTACTTACTAATTCAATTTGTTTAATAGATAAACTATTTTTCACATAATCTATTTTGACCTAGTAAGTCTTTACATTCTTTCAGCTTTTCAATTTTATAAGGAAGATGTCTGTATTTTGTATGACAGTATAGTTATTTCCAACAAGTTGCTTGGCTTGAATAAACTAGCCACCATACTTCCAGTAACAGATCTAGTAATTTTCTGAATATTTACTTTTTCTGAAATAACACACATCTAAATGATGAATGGTGTTTTTAACAAACTAAAATGAAAAAAAGTATTTTTGAGTTCCCCGAGAAGTGAACCACCTCTGCCATGCCATGTCATGCTAAGTCACTTCAGTTGTATCTGACTTTGTGCGACCCTGTGAACTGTAGCCCACCAGACTCCTATGTCCATGGGATTCTCCAGGCAGGAATACTGGAGTGGGTTGCCATTCCTTTCTCCAAGACATGTATCCATTCTCCCCCAAACTCTATGATCATCTAGGCTGCCACATCTCTAAATCAATACAATATACCTTTTTAAAATATGCAGATTTATTTCAAATAGTATTTTTGAGAAGACTTTCAGGAAACCAAGAAAAAAAAATAGCAAATGCCTAGACCTGCATCTCCCAATAATTCTGGTAAAAGCAATACAGAACAATAAGAACAAGTAAAACTCCATAAAAAACAATATTCACAGCATAATCCAAAAACAAAGAAAATGCTCACACTTCAAAATAACTGTAAATTAAGAAAGGAGAAGCAAATACCAAGGAACAGTTTCTCTCAATTTACAATGGAAGCTTCAAGCTTTTGCAATGATCAAGAGCAGGTGGAAAAAGCTGTTGGGAAGATGAAAGCGTTTGGGTTGTGGTGGATCTAATTTGGTCCAAAGCCACAGTCAGAAAGAAAAAGTTTATACTAAATGTGAAAAGAAAAATGTGTCATGAGAGATCATAGCAAGATATACAGGAAGGGAATAGAAAGAATATACAATCTAAAGTGTCACCTCTTGATACCTCAAGAGAAGAAAAAATTAAAATTATGAAAATAATGTGTGTGGAGTAAAGAAATAAAAGACACACAACATAGCATAGACCTCTATGTCATAACGGTCTTAGAAATAAAAATCTTAAAGAGTATGGGATGAAACCGGGGGGATGGGCAGGGAAGGGAGGTGGGAGGGGGCTTTAACATGGGGAGATCGTCCACACCTGTGGCTGATTCATGTCAATGTATGGCAGAACCAATGCAGTGCTGTGAAATGGAATAAGCATTAAACAAAAAATAAAAAAAAAAAAAGAAGAAATGCAAAGAGGCAAAATGGTTGCCTGAGGGAAAAAAAAAAAAGATTGAAACAAGGAAAAGAAGAAAAAGAAGCAAAATCAAGCAAGGAGTGAGATTTTTCAATGGATTGGTCTCTCTCCAATCACTCTGTGAGAACTATACTCTCTTGAAATCTCACCCAGAATTATGCAGTTGAGGATGAGATCATTATCTTGGCATTGGTCATGTTTGAAAGATTCATCTCTTTTAACAGAATACTAAAATTAAAACTATGGATAGTGAACAGCAGATAGTGAGTCTTTTCCTTTCTCTTTATTTCTTCTCCTCATTTTGGACTTTAAAAGCTCAAAATATCTGTTGGGCAATCTTGGGTAAAGGGCAATAATGTTCATGCCTGCCACATGTTGAGACTAGAAGTTATCAAAGCAGGTACCTATATAAGAGCTACATAATTTCATGTGATCTGAGTATATGGTGGAAAATATAGACAGAACACTGTCTGACATAAATTGTTGCAGTTTCTTCTTCAATCCATCTGCAAGAGCAGTGGAAATAAAAACAAAAATAAACAAATGAGACCTACTTAAACTCAAAAACCTTTGCACAGTAGAGGACAAATAAACAAAATGAAAAGACAACACAGAGATAGGGAGAAAAGATTTGCAATTGATGTGACTGATGAGGGATTAGTCTCCAAAGTTTACAAGCAGCTTATGACACTTAAAAGCACCAAAACAAAAATCCCAGTCAACAAAGGACAGAAGACCTAAATGCACATTTCTCCAAAGAAGACATACAGAAGGCCAAGAGTCACATGGAAGGATGTTCAACATCAACTCATTACTGTTGTTGTTGTTGTTCAGTTGCTCAGCCGTGTCTGACTCTTTGCGACCCGATGGACTGCAGCACGCCAGGCTTCCCTATCCATCACCAACTCCTGGAGTTTGCTCAAACTTATACCAATTGAATCGGTGCTGCATCCAACCATTTTGTCCTCTGTCAGCCCCTTCTCCTGCTTTCAATCTTGCCCAGAGTCAGGGTGTTTTCTAATGCATCAGTTCTTCACATCAGAGGCCAAAGTACTGGATATTCAGCTTCAGCATCAGCCTTTCCAGTTAATATTCAGGATTGATTTCTTTTGGGATTGACTGGTTCAATCTTGCAGTCCAAGGAACTCTGATGAGTCTTCTCCAACACCACAGTTCAAAAGCATCAATTCTCCATTGCTCACCGTTCTTTATTGTCCAACTCTCACATCCATACATGCCTACTAGAGAAACCATAGCTTTGACTACAGACATCTTTGTTGGCAAAGTAATATCTCTGCTTTTTAATATGCTGTCTAGGCTGGTCAAATAGCTTTTCTTCCAAAGAGCAAGCATCTTTTAATTTCATGGCTGCAGTCACCATCTGCAGTGATTTCAGAGCCCCCCAAAATAAAGTCTGTTTGTTTACATTGTTTCCCCATCTATTTGCAAAGAAGTAATAGGACCAGATGCCATGATCTTTTTTGAATGTTGAGTTTTAAGCCAACTTTTTTACTCTCTTCTTTCACCTTCATCAAGAGGCTCGTTAATTCCTCTTTGCTTTCTGTCCTAAGTGTAGTATCAGCTACCTATCTGAGGTTACTGATATTTCTCCCAGCTACCTTGATTCCAGCTTGTGCTTCATGCAGCCCAGCATTTAGCATGATGTACTCTGCATAGAAGTTAAATAAGCAGGGTGACAATATTCAGCCTTGATGTACTTCTTTCCCAGTTTGTAACCAGCCTGTTGTTCCATGTCTGGTTCTAACTGTTGCTTCTTGACCTTCATGCAGTTTTCTCAGGAGGCAGGTGAGATGGTCTGGTATTCCTGTCTCTTTAAGAATTTTCCATAGGTTGCTATGATTCACACAGTCAAAGGCTTTAGCATAGTCAATGAAGCAGAAGTAGATGTTTTCCTGATATTCTGTTGCCTTTTCTGTGATCCAGCAGACATTGGCAATTGATCTCTGGTTCCTCTGCCTTTTCTAAATTCAGCTTGAACATTTTGGAGGTTTGGTTCACATACTGTTGAAGCCTAGCTTGGAGAATTTTGAGCATCAGTTTGCTAGCATGTGAAATGAGTGTAGTTGTGTGGTAGTTTGAACATTCTTCAGCTCTGCCTTTCTTTGGGATTGGAATGAAAACTGACCATTTCCTGTCTTCTAGCCACTGCTGAGTTTTACAAATTTGCTTTCATATTGAGTGCAACACTTCAACATCATCATCTTTTAGGATTTGAAATAGCTCAGCTGGAATTTCATCACCTCTACTAGCTTTGTTTTTAGTGATGCTTCCTAAGACCCACTTGACTTCAAATCAAAACTACAATGAGATCACCTCACACCAGTCAGAATGGCCATCATCAAAAAGGCTACAAACAATAAATGCCAGAGAGGGTGTGGAGAGAAAAGAACTCTCCTACACTGTTGGAGGGAATGTAAATTGGTGCAGCCACTATAGAGAACAATATGGAAGTTCCATAAGAAACTAAACATAGATATACCATATGAGTCAATAATCCCACTCCTGGACATATATCCAGAGAAAAATATAGTTTTTGAAATGATACATATGCCCCAGGGTTCACTGCAGCACAGTTTACAGTAGCCAAGACACAGAAGCAACTTAAATGTCCATTGGCAGAGGAATGAATCAAGATATGATACATATATGCAATAAAATATTGCTCAGCCACAAAGAAGAATGAAATAATGCCATTTGTAGCAACATCAATGGAACTGAAGATTATCATATTAAGTAAAGTAAGCCAGACAGAAAAAGACAAATATCATATGATACTGCTTATAGGCAGAATCTAAAAACAAATGATACATACAAACTTACTTACAAAATGGAAAGAACCTCATAGACTTAGAGAATGAACTTATGGTTACCAGAAAGGAAAGCCTGGAGGAAGCGACAGATTGGAAGCTTGGGGCTGACATTTACACACTGCTACATTTAAAATAGATAACCAACAAGGACCTACTGTATAGCACAGGGAACTTTGCTCATTACTCTGTAATAACCTGAATGGGAAAAGAATTCTAAAAAGAACAGATCATGTATATGTATAACTGAATCACTCTGCTATACACCTGAAACTAACATTGTTAGTCAACTATACTTTATCTCTGGAGGAAAAGATGGAGAGGACCAGACACTTTTTACTTGATATATGTTTTAATCATCTGTGGTTTCAAAAATAAGCACATATTACTTTATAATTAAGGCATCAGTAAAAGTAGTAAAAATTAATTTCAAGATGTTCCTGTGATACTGTTTCTCAAATGTATCTAAATAAATTTAAATATGCCTCAGTTAAAATTTTTAAAAAGGATTCAGTGTTCCATTTACTGCCAGACTGAAGACAAGAGGGCCACATGATGATAAATGCAGGCAGCCTATGCAAACTGAGAAGGACCCGCAGCTGACAGTCAACAAGAAAATGAAGCTCTCAGTTCTGAAACCACAGAAATCAAGTTCTTCCAACAACCTGAATGTGTTTGGAAAAAAATTATCTGTAGAGTCCCCAGAAGAAAATACAAAGCCCTGCCCACACCCTGATTTTAGCCTGAGCAGAGAATCCAGCCATGCCATACCAGACTTCTAATTTATGGAATAACTGGGTATTTAAGTCACTACATTTATGGTAATTTATTATACATCAATAAATTCTTAATGTGAACTGATACTTGGAGAGGAACGTTAAATCCCAAAGGTACTTATTGATGAAGTATATAAACACAGGCTCAATAATTTTTTTCCCTAAGGAGCCAGATCAAACTTTGATCCTAAATGAGGCTCATTTTCCAGCTTCCAAACAGGTTGCTGAGATCCACAGAGAATGAGATGCATTCAGATTATCAGCCAGATGATGGTTTGGAGACTGAAAGTTGCATTTGCCTGGTCATGAAGACATTATATGCAAATCCACAAATAGATGGGTGTTGGATCCTCCATCGTCAGAACCTTTGTATCCTTCAGGCCAGGGGACGGAAAAGAACAGTTAAGGCCTAGGAGACCTCCAGGTGGAAGGAAATTGGACAGCAAGTCTTCTCTGTTCTGAAGTTTTCATTCCCACCACTACAGCAGTGGAGAGGCATGGGAAGCCACCTGCCCTTCTTAAACAATTCATCGTTATTTTGAGGTAAGATTGGATAAAGGGAATAGGTAGGAGAAATGCAGAATCATATGGACAGTCTCAGCATGTTCACTAAGTCTGGTGCTGACTTTCTAAAGGGTAAGAGGGAGAGACCCTGATGCAGGGAAAGACTGAAGACAAAAAGAGAAGGGGGTGACACAGGATGAGATGGTTATATAATATCACCAACTCATTGGAGATGAATTTGAGCAAACTCCGGGATAGTATTGGATAGAGGAGCCTAGTGTGCTGCCGACCGTGGAGTCGCAGAGTCAGAGACGACTTGGCAACTGAACAACAAACAAACAAATAACAAGAGGGAGAGAGTGAGTTGAGCAGTGAGCACGGTGGGTATCACACTGACTTCTTTGTCCAAGCTTCAGGAATTTCCATAGAAAGTGGTCCCAAGTACCACTCCGGACTCCTTTCCTCTCTTGTTGTATGGCTTTGGCCATCCTAGTCATACCTTCAAAATATTGTTTCTTTATCTCTCCAAAGTGAGCATTGCTTTAGGCCCCTGCTAGTCAGTCAAAAGGAGGTCAGGAGTTGCAGCTGAGATTTGAAAACATGTAGACAGTTGCGAGAAGACAGTTGAAAGATAGGGAGTCATCACTCACTGTCCCAACAGTCACACTTGAGCCCCGGTGGAACAAGTCTTCAGCCTAGAAACAAAGGATCTGAATCTCTCCCTGATGTAACATTCTTTTCTTATTTCCACGCAGATCACACCACTGTCAATAATGGTGGTGGGAAATGATTCTTCAGTAACTGAGGTCATCCTGGTGGGATTTACAGACCTCCCTCAACTCCAGTTACCCCTCTTCTTACTCTGCTTAATGAACTGTATGGTCACTGTGGTAGGGAATTTGAGCTTAATTAATCTGATATACCTGAATGCTCATCTTCATAGTCCCATGTATTTCTTCATCTTCAATCTATCCTTTATAGATCTCTGCCACTCCTTGGTCATTACTCCTAAAGTGCTGATGAGCTTTGTGTCAGAGAACACCATCTCCTTTGAAGGATGTATGGCTCAACTGTTTTTTTTTTTTTCTGTTTCTTTGTCCATTCTGAATGCTATGTGTTGACAGCTATGGCCTATGATCGCTATGTGGCCATCTGTAAGCCCCTTTGGTACACAGTCACTATGTTTCCTCAGGTCTGTTCTCTGCTCATGTTTGGATCATATGCAATGGGGTTTGCCGGTGCCATGGTCCATACAGGGGACATGGTTAGACTGTCCTTTTGTGATTCCAGCATCATCAATCATTACATGTGTGACATCTTCCCCCTCCTCCAGCTGTCCTGCAGCCGCACTGATGCCAGTGAGCTAGTTAATTCCATTGTTGTGAGCACAGTTGTAATAATATCTAGCTTCATCATTTTTGTTTCTTATGCTTTGATCCTCTCCAATATCCTCCACATCTCATCAGCTCAGGGTTGGTCCAAAGCCTTCAGTACTTGTGGCTCCCACATAATAACTGTTGCCCTCTTCTATGGTTCTGGGTTGTGCACACCTCAAGACCTCTTCAGATGGTTCCATCGGCCAGCGGAAGTTCTTATCAGTATTTTATACCAACATAGTCCCCATGTTGAACCCCCTCATCTATAGTCTAAGGAATAAGGATGTCAGACTTGCAGTGAAGAAAACCCTGAAGAGAGCTGCAAACTAAGCATAACCAGGTGTGTGTGTGTGTACCCGTGTTTTGTGTATGTATGAATGTGTTTTTTCATAATTTTCTTCAGAACAAGGTTTTTGCCTGAAATCCTTTTTGCTCTCTAATCATGCCATTTAAACGCAAAAATATTATTGAGTCTCATGGTTGTTCTCAGGTCCGTGCTTACTCACTGAATGAGCTTTATCCTTAACAGTGGGCTCAGTTTGATTCCTCCTCATTTTTAGACCACCTTGCACTTTGCCTTTCCATGTACTTTTCATATATCAGCGTGAATGTGGAATCCTGACTGATGAGGCCACCTCTCTTTGTTTTCCCTGAAAACAATGTTAATATGGACCTTTCTGTGTTTAACCATTTTAGGAATTTCTACCGTATAAGTTATAAATTTTCTAGAATTTCAGAGCTTTTTTAGTCATGTTTTCTATTATACTGCATTTTCAGACTCAGCAAAGCTTCAGTAGTATCTGTGAAATATTTATGATTAGTCAACAGGAATCACAAGTATTCATTAATAAGGTTAAGTATGAAATGTGTTAGTACCAAGTAGGAACTGAGAGAAATGAACCTAGTTACTTTAAAGCTAACTTAGTCTGACTTATTATAATAGTAATAGCATCAAGGATATGATATATGTGTATATATGCATGTATTGTGCATGCTCAGTCACTGTATCTAACTCATAATTTTGTTTATGCCTCTACCTCATCAAATAGAATTTGACTATCTATTGTTTATTCCTTTCTCTTACACGTGGTTAGACTAGAATCTGACAAAAATAAATATTGATAAAATTAATAGCTTGAACTTGTTTAATACAGGTTTTCTCTAAAGCAAACTATGAACTTCCGTGGCAGTCCAGTGGTTAAGATTCTGTGTTTCTATTCCAGAGGGTGCAGGTATGATCCATGGTTGGGGAACAAAGATCCCTCATGTTGTGCAAAGCAAACTAAAAGTTTATATTTGTAAAAACTTTCCTTTTTTTCTGGAAATGAGTTTTCTTAAAATCTGTGGTTATAAATCTTCAAAATTGAAAAAAAGATCTGTTTTGATACAATAGAAAAAAATGCCATTCTTTTGTCAGTTTGAAGTACAGCCTGTTGCATTTCTGATAAAGCAGGTCTATTTTTGATGGAATCCCTCAGCTTTTGCTTATTCCTGAATCTGTTGTAACATAGGCATCTTTCAAACTGACTAATGCTTCAAGTAACCAGCACTCCTGTTTGGAAAGTAACATGTTCCTCCTGAAGAATTTAGATTCCTTTTGGAAAAAAGAACTGCTTGATTTGGTTACAACATAAATTAGGTAAAGTATGCAATTTTGCCTTCAGAAACTTAAGGTAAAATAAGGATGTGTTGTACTACTTATCATATATATGAAATTTAAAACCTATTTCCAAAATGTAACCTATGTCTGCATTAGTTGTTTGGTCACCACATGGTAGCCCACCAGGCTCCTCTGTCCATGGAATTTCCCAGGCAAGAATACTGGAAAGGTTTGCCATTTCTTTCTCTAGGGAATCTTCCCTACACAGGGATAGAGCCATATCTCCTGCATTGGCAGGCGGATTCTTTACCACTGAGCCACCAGGAAAGCCTCATACTTAAGTTAGTAGAAGATAATAAAACCAAGTAAATAAATTAGCTTTGTCTTCAAAGCTACTGTGACATTTTTGGAACAGAGAATATATTGGTAAGTTGAGAAAACCCTCCTATACCACTGTTCCAGTCTGAAATGTTTGCTTTTAGGCAGACTAACTGCCCAGTTGTCATCCTATAAATTGGCTAGTCTTCTGAATTTACTCTTTCCTAAATCCTAAGGCTTATTCATCCTCTAGTTATGACTCAGGAAATGGTACATCTAAGATAAAAAGCAGATTAAATCAGAGTGTGCATAGAATGTTACCATCTCTGTAAAATCAATAGGATAATATATAGCATATATATAGTATTAATTTTTAATACACCTATGTAAAAATTTTTGTACAAATGCCCCAAAATGTATTTGATCAGTCTCTTTCTGATAGAAAACTAGGTTAATCAAAATCTTTTGTTATTACCTGAAAAAATGAAATTAATAAACAATACATAAATTGTTAGTCATGTGTAAAAATTTTCAGAGTGCATTTATTAAGCCTAAGAATACATATACACACACACATATATATGACTATTTAATGACTATTGTCCAGTTGCCCTAATTGAATATATTTCTTTTAGTGTGTTAAATTGTTTCTTGGTACAAATGCCGCCTTCTGTACTTTTTTTCATGATGCTGAGGCTAAGCCTCTGGGTATTATTTTTCTCCTTTGCCAGCTGGCTTACTGTTTGGTTCCACCAGTATCCAATA
>SJYC01020672.1:0-17057 GCA_006408675.1 Madoqua kirkii
GTTATTTTGAGGTAAGATTGGATAAAGGGAATAGGTAGGAGAAATGCAGAATCATATGGACAGTCTCAGCATGTTCACTAAGTCTGGTGCTGACTTTCTAAAGGGTAAGAGGGAGAGACCCTGATGCAGGGAAAGACTGAAGACAAAAAGAGAAGGGGGTGACACAGGATGAGATGGTTATATAATATCACCAACTCATTGGAGATGAATTTGAGCAAACTCCGGGATAGTATTGGATAGAGGAGCCTAGTGTGCTGCCGACCGTGGAGTCGCAGAGTCAGAGACGACTTGGCAGCTGAACAACAAACAAACAAATAACAAGAGGGAGAGAGTGAGTTGAGCAGTGAGCACGGTGGGTATCACACTGACTTCTTTGTCCAAGCTTCAGGAATTTCCATAGAAAGTGGTCCCAAGTACCACTCCGGACTCCTTTCCTCTCTTGTTGTATGGCTTTGGCCATCCTAGTCATATCTTCAAAATATTGTTTCTTTATCTCTCCAAAGTGAGCATTGCTTTAGGCCCCTGCTAGTCAGTCAAAAGGAGGTCAGGAGTTGCAGCTGAGATTTGAAAACATGTAGACAGTTGCGAGAAGACAGTTGAAAGATAGGGAGTCATCACTCACTGTCCCAACAGTCACACTTGAGCCCCGGTGGAACAAGTCTTCAGCCTAGAAACAAAGGATCTGAATCTCTCCCTGATGTAACATTCTTTTCTTATTTCCACGCAGATCACACCACTGTCAATAATGGTGGTGGGAAATGATTCTTCAGTAACTGAGGTCATCCTGGTGGGATTTACAGACCTCCCTCAACTCCAGTTACCCTTCTTCTTACTCTTCTTAATGAACTGTATGGTCACTGTGGTAGGGAATTTGAGCTTAATTAATCTGATATACCTGAACGCTCATCTTCATACTCCCATGTATTTCTTCATCTTCAATCTATCCTTCATAGATCTCTGCCACTCCTTGGTCATTACTCCTAAAGTGCTGATGAGCTTTGTGTCAGAGAACACCATCTCCTTTGAAGGATGTATGGCTCAACTGTTTTGTTTTTTTTTTCTGTTTCTTTGTCCATTCTGAATGCTATGTGTTGACAGCTATGGCCTATGATCGCTATGTGGCCATCTGTAAGCCCCTTTGGTACACAGTCACTATGTTTCCTCAGGTCTGTTCTCTGCTCATGTTGGTTTATATGCAATGGGGTTTGCTGGTGCCATGGTCCATACAGGGGACATGGTTAGACTGTCCTTTTGTGATTCCAGCATCATCAATCATTACATGTGTGACATCTTCCCCCTCCTCCAGCTGTCCTGCAGCCGCACTGATGCCAGTGAGCTAGTTAATTCCATTGTTGTGAGCACAGTTGTAATAATATCTAGCTTCATCATTTTTGTTTCTTATGCTTTGATCCTCTCCAATATCCTCCACATCTCATCAGCTCAGGGTTGGTCCAAAGCCTTCAGTACTTGTGGCTCCCACATAATAACTGTTGCCCTCTTCTATGGTTCTGGGTTGTGCACACATCTCAAGACCTCTTCAGACGGTTCCATCGGCCAGCGGAAGTTCTTATCAGTATTTTATACCAACATAGTCCCCATGTTGAACCCCCTCATCTATAGTCTAAGGAATAAGGATGTCAGACTTGCAGTGAAGAAAACCCTGAAGAGAGTTGCAAACTAAGCATAACCAGGTGTGTGTGTGTGTACCTGTGTTTTGTGTATGTATGAATGTGTTTTTTCATAATTTTCTTCAGAACAAGGTTTTTGCCTGAAATCCTTTTTGCTCTCTAATCATGCCATTTAAACGCAAAAATATTATTGAGTCTCATGGTTGTTCTCAGGTCCGTGCTTACTCACTGAATGAGCTTTATCCTTAACAGTGGGCTCAGTTTGATTCCTCCTCATTTTTAGACCACCTTGCACTTTGCCTTTCCATGTACTTTTCATATATCAGCGTGAATGTGGAATCCTGACTGATGAGGCCACCTCTCTTTGTTTTCCCTGAAAACAATGTTAATATGGACCTTTCTGTGTTTAACCATTTTAGGAATTTCTACCGTATAAGTTATAAATTTTCTAGAATTTCAGAGCTTTTTTAGTCATGTTTTCTATTATACTGCATTTTCAGACTCAGCAAAGCTTCAGTAGTATCTGTGAAATATTTATGATTAGTCAACAGGGATCACAAGTATTCATTAATAAGGTTAAGTATGAAATGTGTTAGTACCAAGTAGGAACTGAGAGAAATGATTTAGGAATTTCTACCGTATAAGTTATAAATTTTCTAGAATTTCAGAGCTTTTTTAGTCATGTTTTCTATTATACTGCATTTTCAGACTCAGCAAAGCTTCAGTAGTATCTGTGAAATATTTATGATTAGTCAACAGGGATCACAAGTATTCATTAATAAGGTTAAGTATGAAATGTGTTAGTACCAAGTAGGAACTGAGAGAAATGAACCTAGTTACTTTAAAGCTAACTTAGTCTGACTTATTATAATAGTAATAGCATCAAGGATATGATATATGTGTATATATGCATGTATTGTGCATGCTCAGTCACTGTATCTAACTCACAATTTTGTTTATGCCTCTACCTCATCAAATAGAATTTGACCATCTTTGTTTATTCCTTTCTCTTACACGTGGTTAGACTAGAATCTGACAAAAATAAATATTGATAAAATTAATAGCTTGAACTTGTTTAATACAGGTTTTCTCTAAAGCAAACTATGAACTTCCGTGGCAGTCCAGTGGTTAAGATTCTGTGTTTCTATTCCAGAGGGTGCAGGTATGATCCATGGTTGGGGAACAAAGATCCCTCATGTTGTGCAAAGCAAACTAAAAGTTTATATTTGTAAAAACTTTCCTTTTTTTCTGGAAATGAGTTTTCTTAAAATCTGTGGTTATAAATCTTCAAAATTGAAAAAAAGATCTGTTTTGATACAATAGAAAAAATGCCATTCTTTTGTCAGTTTGAAGTACAGCCTGTTGCATTTCTGATAAAGCAGGTCTATTTTTGATGGAATCCCTCAGCTTTTGCTTATTCCTGAATCTGTTGTAACATAGGCATCTTTCAAACTGACTAATGCTTCAAGTAACCAGCACTCCTGTTTGGAAAGTAACATGTTCCTCCTGAAGAATTTAGATTCCTTTTGGAAAAAAGAACTGCTTGATTTGGTTACAACATAAATTAGGTAAAGTATGCAATTTTGCCTTCAGAAACTTAAGGTAAAATAAGGATGTGTTGTACTATTTATCATATATATGAAATTTAAAACCTATTTCCAAAATGTAACCTATGTCTACATTAGTTGTTTGGTCACCACATGGTAGCCCACCAGGCTCCTCTGTCCATGGAATTTCCCAGGCAAGAATACTGGAAAGGTTTGCCATTTCTTTCTCTAGGGGATCTTCCCTACACAGGGATAGAGCCATATCTCCTGCATTGGCAGGCGGATTCTTTACCACTGAGCCACCAGGAAAGCCTCATACTTAAGTTAGTAGAAGATAATAAAACCAAGTAAATAAATTATCTTTGTCTTCAAAGCTACTGTGACATTTTTGGAACAGAGAATATATTGGTAAGTTGAGAAAACCCTCCTATACCACTGTTCCAGTCTGAAATGTTTGCTTTTAGGCAGACTAACTGCCCAGTTGTCATCCTATAAATTGACTAGTCTTCTGAATTTACTCTTTCCTAAATCCTAAGGCTTATTCATCCTCTAGTTATGACTCAGGAAATGGTACATCTAAGATAAAAAGCAGATTAAATCAGAGTGTGCATAGAATGTTACCATCTCTGTAAAATCAATAGGATAATATATAGCATATATATAGTATTAATTTTTAATACACCTATGTAAAAATTTTTGTACAAATGCCCCAAAATGTATTTGATCAGTCTCTTTCTGATAGAAAACTAGGTTAATCAAAATCTTTTGTTATTACCTGAAAAAATGAAATTAATAAACAATACATAAATTGTTAGTCATGTGTAAAAATTTTCAGAGTGCATTTATTAAGCCTAAGAATACATATACACACACACATATATATGACTATTTAATGACTATTGTCCAGTTGCCCTAATTGAATATATTTCTTTTAGTGTGTTAAATTGTTTCTTGGTACAAATGCCGCCTTCTGTACTTTTTTTCATGATGCTGAGGCTAAGCCTCTGGGTATTATTTTTCTCCTTTGCCAGCTGGCTTACTGTTTGGTTCCACCAGTATCCAATACTGCTGCCAGAGATAAAAAGCATCTTGAAAATACGAAGACAGATTGAAACAAGTTAAAGGAAAATGACCTGAATTTTCTTGGCCTCAGTTTAATCACATGCAAAGAAAAAACAGCAAGTGTTCCACTCCCAAATGTCATATTGAATATTATGTAAATAAACCACTAACTGGAGTTGAAAATATAAGTTCACTGTTTCAATAAATATGAGAAAACAAATGTGTAGGCATATATCTTGGAGGATAAGCTTCCATTCACTGTCATGTTGATAAGATTCACTGCCCAGCTTCCTACTATTGAATCCATGTAGGACAGAAACACCTCCCCTCTGTTTCTAGGCTCACAGAAAGGAGACACACTGACCTAGTTGCATGCTTCCACCTGAGAAATTAATCTGAGTGGGAATGATGTGACTGCAGTGAGACAGTTGGAAACTATTTTGGTGGCTGCAGCAGTATCCAGGGCCCATGTCAGTTGTAAAGAGCAGGGATATGGCATTGTGTCAAGATCACTTCTGCTAAAATATGCCCTGCTCCTGGCCTCTGGGTTGCCTTGGTTCTGCCTTTTCTCCAAGTGTATTTCTTTTTTTTAGTTTTTAAATTTTATTTATATGGGAATAATGTAGCAACAGTGCAGCAACTGAATTATAATAGATACTATACATGCTTTACAAGCATACAGACATGATGTTTTTTAACTTATCTTAATGGCATATGACTCCTGGTTTTATTGTTTTATTTTTTATTTTTTCAGATGTCACTTTATTTTTTTTCTAGTGATCTTACTTCTTTTTTCCAAGTATAGTTTTACAGTCTCACACCAATTGCCTACAACCACAGTGTTCTTTTTATAAATTCCTAGGGTCACTTGCTTATCAACATAAACCCTGAGAATGGTATTTTCCCCTGCATTAATACATGCCAAATCATGGAAAAACTGGCCAAAAGCATGTACAGTAAATGAAAATTAAACATTGTGAAAATTGGCTTTAAGGTGTTCTAATTCATAAGTAATAATCAAAAGTGACAGTTTTTATAGCCTCCTCTATACCTCAGTTATGAAAAGAGAAACTTCCAGCTTTCTTCTTTGGCAGGTAATAATATTATCATCTTTCCCAGTAATGAGTTTTTTTCATGTAACATAAACCTTATCTGCTACAATTTTGGGATTTTCCCACTAGAAACTGTTAGAGATGAGTTACATGCAAATTTTACTTATATTAAAAACTATGAGGAAGAGAATATCAAAAAGACAATTCACCTGGATTGTCTAATTTAACCTACTTTCAAATCACATTCTCCGGATGTTTGATGATAGCACTGTGGCAGTTTGGTGCTCAGTGAAATTGAGCATGATGTAGACTTAACTCACTGTGGACTGTGGAGCCCACAATGTTTTCTTAGGATTAAATGTACAATAGAAGAGAATCAACAAAACAGCAAGAACTCATTGCTCATTTGCTCTCAGCTCCACACTCTTCTCTCCTGTATATTTCCTGGGTTAGAAACTTGTTGCATACATATAAAAAGCACCCGTGACATCTTGATACAATGGCAAATAATTTAAACATGTCCCTTGCCCTGGAAGATCTGACAGTCTGTGGTGGAACCTGACAAACACTTATAGCCACAGGATAATAGGTACACTGGTACCCAAGCATTTAAGATTGCCTTAAGAGGCTAAGAGACTTAACGGAGAAAGTAATGTTTAAACAGAGAACAGAAGAAGGAAAAGAGTTAACTGAACAAAAATACAAATGTGTATTGTTGGATGAAAAGTGTGGAAGCAGGACAAGGAGAGCATATTCAAGAAGGAAAAGCATGAAGATGACAAAGTATGAAGCACTCCAAGGAGACCATGAAGTGGAATTTATATGGCAATTACAAATTAGGATTGAAAGGAAGCGCAATAAACCATTAACAGCAACTCATTTTGGATGATGTCTACGATGTGGCCTAGAATTTAAGGTAAGGGTCTACTCAGTTGCAGGAGAAGCTATAATATAGACAGGTGCCCAAAACTAAGGCTGGGCATCAATAGAAGAAGCTAGGGGAGATTGCAGCAGGCCAAAGAGGACGAAGACTTAGAGATTTACATATACCCCCGAATATTGAGTTTAGGAATAAGGCTAATATCTCTGATTGATGGGCATAAATACCCATATTGCCCATTTTGGTTTACTTTCAGCTCAGAAGCTGAAACCAACCTGGATGAGATGAGGTCAGGGCATGTGTCATACACGAGCTCACAGTCCCTATTGAGGAAGAGGAATTTCCTCACAGAGCCAGACAGTTAGCAGTGACCACTCAAGGCTTGCAGTGAGGAAGGATAGTTTATTGAAAAGAAATAAACAGACTTCTGACATAGACATCAGAAGGGGGTAAATGAATACCTCCCTCCACCCTACTCCCCACCCCACCCGCCGCCACAGTCATGGTTAACTTGAGTAGAGCTTTATATACCTTCTAGACAGCTACTAACAATAGATTAAAAAATGCTTCAAAGCTATAAAAGTTTTACCAGATGCCTTTCCCAGGGCATACATCTTGAGATAACATCAGCACAAGATTGACCAAAAGGAACAAGTTCCTGTTAAGGAGGAATGAACATTCCTTTGAGCAAAGTATATTATAACTTGGGCGAGGCCTGCTACAGAATGTACACCTCCCTAAGGGCCTTGGACTACTTATCAACCTGCCTAAAGAACGCTATCTATCAAAATGAATATAGATGAACCAGCAGAACACAAACCTCAGAACTTGAGACTATGTGTTACAGGAAAGCATGGAGAGATGCCTCCTTCTCCAGGGTTACTAGCCTGAAAAACTCATGGTCTTTTCTCTATACCTCTATTATTTAGAAATAGAACACTAAATGAATTCACTGCTCTGATCTTTCTTGCAGTGATGACTCTCCTAAATAATTAGTGGTAATACTCATTGATTGATTAGTTCAATCATTCTACAAAAAATTTTTGAACACCTATCATAGTAGATGCCACATGTGGGATATAATACAAAGCAAAACAGAGTTCCTTACATTCATGAACTCACACTATGGTAAGGAAATGTATGAAATATCCTGTTTCTCTAATTATATCAAACAGAAAATAGATCAAAATATGATTAAGAAAAGTCAGTCCATGAAGGAAGCAATTTTGTTTCACTCAGATAAAAGTGACCCTTTTTCATTTGTGATTAATATTGCTTATTTTTTAAAGGAGAGAAGATTTTGTGTTTTTCTGGGTTTTTTGTTTTTTTTTTTTTGGTATCACCTAATCTTTCCCAAGTATCATCAGAATTACAATTGTAATTAACAAATGAAAGCACCAAATAATTTATTTCATTATGAAAGTTAATGGGTGTTTGCCCTATGGAGTTCATGGCGGAATTTACTCTGACTCACAGTCTCCTAATAACCATCTAAGAGGAAAAGTAAACTCTTAGCTAAGATCACCAAGAAAACCTGCTTGGAAGATTTTGATCTAAAGCACCTGTTTCTGAAAATTTCTCTTCTAAGTAAGACAGTTGGAGGTTAAGACAAAAACCCAATAATATTAAACTCGTTTAACTGGCTTAAAGAACACAGATGAGGGGAAAACCTTTAAGATCTAGGGCTAAGCATAGATTTTTAAGACTTAGCATCAAAAGCACAGTCTATAAAAGGAAAAACTTGCAAATTTAAACTCACCAAAATTAAATGGTTTGGCTCAAATACTTGGTTCAAAAGATAAAAAGGATGGGAAATAGAGATAAAGTATTTGCAAGCATAAAATCTCATAAATATATCAAGATTATATATTTTTAAAAATACTCAAAATGTAAAGAAGTAGAAAATGTGGAAAAGATATGAATAGACATTTCGCTGAAGGTGAGGAGGGTCTTAAAGATGTTGAGCATTATCAGTTCAAGTCAGTTCAGTTCAGTCACTCAGTCGTGTCCAAACTCTTTACAACCCCATGAACTGCAGCACGCCAGGCCTCCCTGTCCACCACTACCAACTCCTGGAGTTCACCCAAACCCATGTCCATTGAGTCGGTAATGCCATCCAACCATCTCATCCTCTGTCATCCCCTTCTCCTCCTGCCCTCAATCTTTCCCAGCATCAGGGTCTTCTCAAATGAGTCAACTCTTTGCATCAGGTGGCCAAAGTATTAGAGTTTCAGCTTCAACATCAGTCCTTCCAATGATACAATGAAAACTACAATAAAATAGCATTACATATTTATCAGAATGACTAAAATGAAAAACAATGACAGCACCAAATGCTGACGGTGATACAAAAAAACTACAACAATCATAAGTTCAGGGTAGAAATATAAAATGTTAAAATCACTCTGGAAAACAGTTTTTTAGGTCCTTCTAAAGCTGAACATGTGACTACCTAGCAGTTACGACCTTGGGGATGCACCCCAAAGCAAGGAAAACTTATCTTCACACAGAAATGTGGATGAACTATTGATACAGGTAATAGTCAAGATGAATTTCAAGGGAATTACACTAAGTGAAAAAAGTCAGTCTCAAAATGTTATATATTGCATTGTTCCATTTAAATGATATTAATTAAATGAAAAGTGATATAGATAGCAGGCTAGTGGCTTAAGGACGAGAGCTAAAAGCTGGGAATGAAGTTTAAGGAGGAAAATAAACATAACAAATTAAGAACATCACAAGAGATCTTTGTGGTGATAAATCTGAATATTGAAATACTGAGGTATTGAACATACAAACCTACATATGGGACAAAACTTGTATAGAACTATATATATACACATATATGAATGAATCAAAGTAAGACAAAAATATGAATAAGATCAATGCATTGTATCGGTGTCAATATCCTGGTTGTGCTGCTATATTATAGTCTTAAGGTGCTACCACTGGGGAAAGTTGGCCTCTGAGGGAGAGGGAGAGAGTGGGATGATTTGGGAGAGTGGCATTGAAACATGTATACTATCATGTAAGAAACGAAGCATCAGTTTATGTCCGATACAGGATGCAGGATGCTTGGGGCTGGTGCACAGGGATGATCCAGAGAGACGATATGGAGTGAGAGGTGGGAGGGGGTTTTAGGATTGGGAGCTCGTGTACACCTGTGGCAGATTTATGTCAATGTATGGCAAAACCAATACAGTATTGTAAAGTAGAATAAATTTTTTTTAAAAAGAAGTTACACAGCATCCCTGTATTACTTTAATAACTGCATATGAATCTACTATTTTAAATTTTTAAAAAGATAAAAGATACAGGGTTTTATCTCAGAAATAGAAATTGGGAATTTTTCAAAATATATTTTCCTTGAAACTAAAACCTTAAGATATCACCCATTTAGATTAATTTTTTATTACCTTGAATTTAACTTGAGATGAATAATAATATAATCAACACTAGGGCTCCCCTGGTAGCTCAGCTGATAAAGAATCTGCCTGTAATGCAGGAGACCCTGGTTTGATTCCTGAGTCAGGAAAATCCCCTGGAGAAGGTATAGGATACCCACTCCAGTGTTCTTGGGGCTTCCCTGGTGGCTCAGATGGTAAAGAATCCACCTGCAATGTGGAAGACCTGTATTTGATCCCTGGGTTTGGGAGATACTCTGGAGAAGGGAACAGCTACCCACTCCAGTATACTTGCCTGGAGAATTCCATGAACAGAGGAGCCTAGTAGACTACAGTGAGGTCACAGAGTCAGACATGACTGAGCAAGACTGACTTTACTCAGGCAACATTGTACATACTAGAATAGCTTTCTTAAGTTTTAGTCTGTCCTTTACACATATTGTTATGGGGCATTCTATGTGCATGTTGCTCCTATCTGAATAAGTTTCCCCACTAATAAAGCTACCCAATTACACCAGGAGAGTCTGAAAATTCAAGATGGGTCCACTGGGAAGATGGCTGAGCACCAAAATCACAACTATTGAACAACCATTGACAGGAAAACACTTGAACCCACCAAAAAATAGCCCACAGCCAAAGACAAAGGAGAAGCTGCAACAAGACAATAAGAGGGATGCAGTCATGATAAAATCAGATCCTGTACCTTCTGGGTCCAGCAGCTCACAAAGTGGAGAACAGTTATACCACCAGAGTTTCTCACCCCACATCAGGTTTTCTCTTACAAAGCCTCATCCACCAGAGAGCAGACAGCAGAAGCAAGAATTACAATCCTTTCATGCCAGAATGAAAACCACAATCACAGAAAGTTAATCAAAATGAGAATACAGAGGATTATGTCCCAGATGAAGGAACAAGATAAAAACCCAGAAAAACAACTAAATGAAGTAGAGGTAGGCAACCTTCCAGAAAAGAATTCAGAATAATGATAGTGATGATGATCCGTGATCTCAGAAAAAGAATGGAGGCAAAGATTAAGAAGATGCAAGAAATATTTAATAAAGCCCTAGAAGAACTAAAGAGCAAAACAAACAGAGATGAACAATGCAATAACTGAATTGAAAGCTACCCTAGAAGGAATCAATAGCAGAATAACTGAGGCAGGAGAATGGATAAATGACCTGGAATACAGGCTGGTGGAAATCACTGCCATGGAACAGAATAAAGAAAAACAATGAAAAGAACTGAAAACAACCTGAGATACCTTTGGGAAAACACTAAATGGACCAACATTTACATTATAGGGGGTCTCAGAGGAGGAAGAGAGAGAGAAAGGATCCAAGAAAATATTTGAAGTAATAGTAGCTGAAACCTTCCCTAACGTGGGAAAGGAAACAGGCAACCAAGTCCAGTAAGTGCAGAGAGTCCTAGGCAAGATAAACTCAAGGAAGAATATGTCAAGACACATAATAATCAAATTGAAAAAAATTTAAGACAAAGATAAAATATTAAAAGCAACAAGGGGAAAATAGCAAATAACATACAAGGGAACTCCATAAGGTTAACCGCTGACTTCTCAGGAGAAATTCTACAAGCCAGAAGGTGGCAAGATATATATATATATATATTTAAAGTGATGAAAAGGAAAAACCTACAACCAAGAATACTCTATCCAGCAAGGCTCTCCTTCAGATTTGATGGAGAAATCAAAAGCTCTCCAGACAAGCAAAAGTTGAGAGAATTCACCAGACGAGCTTTACAACAAATGCCAAAGGAACTTCTATAGGTAGGAAATACAAGAGCAGGAAAAGATCTACAAAAACAAACCCAAAACAATTAAGAGAGTGGTAATAGGATCATACATATCAATAATTACCTTAAATGTAAATGGATTAAATGCACCAACCAAAAGACATAGACTGGCTGGGCTGGTACAAAGACATCTATATGTGCTGTCTACAAGAGACCCACTTCAGACCTAGGGTCATACATAGATTGAAAGTATGGGATTGGGAGAAGTTGTTCCACACAAATGGAAATCAAGAGAAAGGTGGATAGCAATACTTATATCAGACAAAATAGACTTTAAAACAAAGACTATTATAAGAGAAAAAAAAGAATACTACATAATGATTATGGAATCAATCCAAGATAAGACATAACAATTGTAAATATATATGCATCTGACATAGGAGCACCTCAATGTGTAAGGCAAATACTAACAACCATAATGGGACAAATTGCTGGTAGCACAATAATACTGGGGGACTTTGACACCCCACTTTCATCAATGGACAGATCATCCATACAGATAACTAATAAGGAAGCACAGGTCTTAAATGACCCTTTAGGTAAGTTGGACTTGATTGATACTTATAGAGCATCTCATCCAAAAGCAGCAAACTGCACATTATTAACTGCACATGGAACATTCTCCAGGATTGACCACATACTGGGCCACAGGCAAGCCTTGGTAAATTTAAGAAATCTGAAATCATATCAAGCATCTTTTCCAATCACAACTCAGTGAGATTAGAAATAAACTATAAGGAGAAAAAAAACCTATAAAAACACAAACACATGACAGCCAATCAATATGCTATAAAACAACCAGTGGATCAGTGAAGTAATCAAAGAAGAAATCAGAAAATACCTATCTGTTTTTTTTTTTTTTGGTTGTTGTTGAAAAGTGCAATGGCCCAAAATCTATTGGTTGCAGCAAAAGCAGTTCTAAGTGGAAAGTTTATAGCAATACAATCTTATCTCAAGAAACAAGAAAAATCTCAAATAAACAACTTAACCTTACATATAAAACAACAAGAGAAAGAAGGAAAAACAAAACCTAAAGTTAGTAGAAGGAAAGAAATTATAAAGAGCAGAGCAGAAATAAATGAAAGAGACAAAAATAATTGCAAAGATCAATGAAACTAAAAGTTATTTCTTTGAAAAGAAATAAAATTGATAAACCTTTAGCCAGACTCATCAAGAAAAAAGGGAGAAGACACAAATCAATAAAATGAGACATGAAAAAAGAGAAGTTACAAATGACTTCACAGAATTACAAAGGATCATGAGATTACTACAACCAACTGTATCCCAAGCAAACGGACACCTGGAATGAATGGACAAATTCTTAGAAGGGTACAGTCTCCCAAGACTGAACCAGGAAGAAATAGAAAATATAAACAGACCAATCACAAACACTGAAATTGAAATGGATTAAAAAGCTCCCAACAAACAAGTCCAGGATCTTATGGCTTCACAGGTGAATTCTGTCAAACATTTTGGAAAAGAGTTAACCTCTATCCTTTCAAAACTGTTCCAGAAAATTGCAGAGGAAGGAAAACTTTCAAACTCATTCTATAAGGCCACCATCACCCTGATACCAAAACCAGACAGAGACATCACACGAAGAAAGATGCAGGCCAATACCACTGATGAACACAGATGCAAAAATCCTCAACTAAAGACCAGCAATCTGAATTCAACAATGCATTAGAAAGAACATAAGTCATGATGAAATGGGATTCATCCCAGGGATGCAAGGATTTTTCAGTGTCCACAAATTAATCAGTGTGGTACACCACATCAGCAAATCAAAGAATTTGTTGGATGTGTGAAAAAAGAAAGAAAGAAAAATGAAAGTGGCCACCACATAGAGCAGCAGATGAGTGTGGGAGATGGGAAACAAGGTACCGAGGCAGTGGAATTCTGTGTCAGGGGCTGGTACCAGCCTTGGAGAATGTGGCTGTGCTCCCATAGGCTGGTCTATGAGCTCCGGTGAGCAAAGATAGCAGAGAGAAGGTTTCAGGAAGGAGTAGAGTGCTGCCAGTGAGACCACTGGTTCCTGAGCACACCAAGACCTTTCCAGAGACTCCCTGAAGCTCTTGTGGAAAGTTCACAGGAGCTGAGTTCCAGCATTAGCTAGTGGAAGTACAAGTAGGTGAAAATGATCTCTTGTAATGAATCGTTATTAGTTTTGCAATCTTAGAATTAGAGGTTGTCTAGTACAACTGGCCCCATTCATGGTAAAATACCTTTTAAGACATTTCTGGCAAATGGTCATTCAGCTTCTTCCCAGTTATTTCTAGTCACAATCACTTGGAAGAAAAGCCAATCAGATTATAAATATCACAAATCTGACAATATCCCAGACTCTGTTAAATGAGTGCAAACCATCTGCAAAACCCACAAACCCTTTAAAATGTTGCAAAGCAGTAAAATAATAATTACTTTTAATTTGCAGAATATTAAGTTCTTATAGGAAGAAGGATTCTAATAAAAAAAAATTCATAACACTCTTCTTGCCCTCTAGAAATAAATTAACTTGGAGAGGAGACAGATATTCAGAGCACATTGCTGTTAGAGGACCAATATGTACAGGATTTTTATGGCAAAACCACTACAATATTGTAAAGTAATTAGCCACCAATTAAAATAAATAAATTGATATTAAGATATTTAAAAATATTTATATCTGTTTTACCAAAAGTTGTATAAACTTTAATTACGATTGTCATAAATTTCTTAGTGTGGTTTTTAAATACAAAAAAAGAAAAAGCCAAATCAATGCAAAATGGAGACACAACTCACAAAAAAACTTTTAAACACTGAACCAAGTAGTTCATTTAAGCAGCCACCAGGTTGTGCTGGTGACTCAGTGAAGCTGTTTTTTAGAAAAGTAAATTTTGCTTAAAATTTATATTCTGCATCTTCTTAGGCCCTGGATGTATAACCAGAGATTTTACATAACTTCTTATATAAAATGTTTTGGTCATTATTAAAAAAAATTTTAATGATGTTTTTAGAGAAAAATTAAAAATTAAATTAAGCAGGTTGAATATATTCAATTTGCAAAACTTACTGGACACTTACTCTGTTGTATAAGATATGTGTGAGACATGATAATCACAATGTAAATAACATACACAAATATTAACTAATTATTCCAGTGTAATAAATATCTAGAATCTAAGCTCCAAGTATTTTTTGTGTTTTTTTTGTTTGTTTGTTTACTGCTCTATCGCTAATACCTGGAATATAGTAGGAGTACAGTAAAAAGTTATATATAAAGTGTCATGAACATAAAAACTAGTTTTAAATGTTCGGCAGTATAATTTATGTTTTGTAAAGCAGTATGTGTAAACCATTTGATAAAAATTTAAATTTTACAAATCCCAAGACACTGATATATACCTCTTAGTGAAAGTGTTTATCACTTAGTCATTTCTGATTCTTTGAAACCCCATGGACTGTTGCCCTCCAGGCTCCACTGTCCACAGAATTCTCCAGGCAAGATTATTGGAATAGGTTGCCATTCCCTTCTCCAGGGGGATCCTCCCAACACAGGGATCAAACCTGGGCCTCCTGCACAGCAGGCAGATTATTTGCCATCTGAGCTACAGGGAAGCCTATCAGGAGTAACCTTATTTGCCATTTTTTAGTATAAATGGTGTCAAGAGGCTAAATTCTGTCTTTGTGTATTCTCACCAGAATATTTTATATCACTAAATTGTATTATGACATTATTTGTACATATTTTACTTTCAGTATTCAAAATCATGTGACAACAGTTTGTTTGTTTGTTTGTTTACTATACATGATGTCCCTGAAGATTCTGATGTATTACCAGAACGAGGTTGACCCATCCTCCAAGAGAGTTATTGTTGAAAACAAAGCAAGATTAAATGTTCTCTTATAGCTGACTTTTTTCATCCAGCCCTGGAGGTGAACTTTTTAAGAACATGTACAAGTTTCTACTTTGGAATCTAAACCAAAGAAAACTATATTTGGGGCACCAACACTGAGTCTATGCTCTCTTTCATGCTGACTTAGAACCGTTTCTCCAGATTGTTCACTCTCTGTTCCTCTCATATTTCTCTATTTCATATTCTTATTTTTTTACATTCTTTTCTAGAAGGCAATGTGTATTGGTGCAGAAAAGCACAGGAGTTGGAGTCAAATAAAGTGGAGTTTAAGAATAGGATCTGCTACATTCTGGTGACCTTCAGCAGATTCTTAACTCTGAAATTCAGTTTACTCATATGTTTTAGCCAGGAGAATACACATTATTTCTACCTTTGAAAAAGATAAAAACAAGTGAAAGTTGCATGGAAAAGTATTCAGTTCACTGCTAGGAAGTTTCTCTGCCACATTTCTTTTATTTTTCAAAGAGGGATAAAATATCTTAATTTGACACTGAGTCTATGCTCTCTTTCATGCTGACTTAGAACCGTTTCTCCAGATTGTTCACTCTCTGTTCCTCTCATATTTCTCTATTTCATATTCTTATTTTTTTACATTCTTTTCTAGAAGGCAATGTGTATTGGTGCAGAAAAGCACAGGAGTTGGAGTCAAATAAAGTGGAGTTTAAGAATAGGATCTGCTACATTCTGGTGACCTTCAGCAGATTCTTAACTCTGAAATTCAGTTTACTCATATGTTTTAGCCAGGAGAATACACATTATTTCTACCTTTGAAAAAGATAAAAACAAGTGAAAGTTGCATGGAAAAGTATTCAGTTCACTGCTAGGAAGTTTCTCTGCCACATTTCTTTTATTTTTCAAAGAGGGATAAAATATCTTAATTTGTACCAGGGAGCTGTTTTGCCCAATTAAGAAAACAAAGAAACTTCATGCTGCAGATAGTTCTTTGGTCCTTGAACAATATACTATGATTTTTGCTCTTAAAATTATGGAACCCAGAATATATGTCCAGAACTTGGAAAAAGAAAATAAAAAGAGTTATAAATTCAAATCAATAAGACAGTGAAATGTTACATTTTACCTAATACAGCATGAGATTCCCAGGGCCAGGAAAGAAATTTGACATACGAAACTCTCTGTGAATTTAGTCCAAAGAGGGCAAACAGTTTGATTATATATATATAGCTAGAAATAAATATACGTGGAATAGACTCAATAGGGTTCTTAGTCCTAGCTGAGAGAGAGACAGAGAGAGGTCCAAACTTCAGATTGCCTCTGTCAAGACCTATTTTTTGAGGTGATTTTAGTCAACATTATATGATGATGATTTTTTTAATAGATATCTTCTCAGCATCTACAGAGTTGATCATAAGAGTTTTCTCTTTAGCTCTGTTAACAAATATTAGTAGATTTCCTAATACTGAACCATCCATGTACCCATGTGGAAAACTCTGCTTAGATATGATGAACCTCTGTTTTTTCTCTTGCTGAAATAACTGCTAATATTTTATTTGGGATTGTTGTGATCATATTCAAAAATGAAGTTGGTCCTTTTTTGCATGCAATTTTGTAGACTTTGGCATTGGTGTTATACATAAATAATTTTGAAGCGTTTCTTCATTTTTAAGCTTTAGATTAGTTTATATAGTATTGGAATTATTCGTTCTTTGGTGAATTCTCCTGTGAAACCACTTGTGAGTGGTAACTTTTGTAATATAACTCTTGACAAGTTTATTTTATGGACTTGGACTCATCAGGTTTCCTATATGTTCCAGCATTATT
>SJYC01020673.1:0-50881 GCA_006408675.1 Madoqua kirkii
CCTGATACTTTTTTAACTAATAAAGAGGTTAGGACATTTACATTTATGTATATATGTTTGCCTTATTTAGGTCATAATATTTTATGACATAATATTTTATATCTTATTTCTTATTTACATTAAGTAACTATATAATTTGCCTTTCTTCTTATGTGTATGAAATTTTGATACTTAGAAAAGCTTATATTTTTGTGATGGTACATTCTTTTATAATAACTATAAAATTCCCTTACTGTGTCTATTAATTCCCCATTATAATTAATGATGCAACTAATACATTTCCTCTTCTTTTCCCCTCTGCTCCTTTTTCTCCACCACCAAGTTTTAGACAAAAATTAATATTCTTTAATGTCTGTTTTGCATTATTAAATATATTTATTCTTTACTGATTGTCAGCTTGTTAAGTACTCTTGTCCTGCCTCCAAGGAGATGTCAGATTGTTCTAATTAGGGATATGTTCTAATTAGGATTCTCAGTTTTCAGGAAGTAGTATCAATCAAACCCTCCTTAGCTTATTTATTAATTAGGGCAAGCAGTTGTACATATTAATGGGAAAAAAAGACAGTTTCAAGTCCTAATGATTCCATTTAAGTGAAATCTTGAATTCTCCACCTGCATTTTAGTGAGAATTTAGTGAATATATGTTGAACCTATAACTGTTTGGATAAATCTTAAAAGGCAAGCAAGTCATCTTGCTTTTCTGTGAAATTACAGATTCCCTGGCCTAATTTTTTTTGTCATATTTCCCTGTGCTGTGCTTGGTCACTCAGTCATGTCTAACTCTGCGATCCCATGGACTATAGCCTGCCAGGCTTCTCTGTCCATGGGATTTTCTGGGCAAGAATACTGGAGTGGGTAGCCTATCCCTCCTCCAGGGCATCTTCCCAACCCAGGAATCGAACTAGGGGTCTCCTGCATTGCAGGTGGAGTCTTTACCAGCTGAGCTACCAGGGAAACTGGTCATATTTCCCTATTAGCTGTCAATGAGTCCCTCTGACCATGCCCCTATTTGAGTTGCATTTTCAGGTACTCTCAGTAACTTTGTTCTTAGTATGGTTTTGAATGGGAGCAGGATATATGCTACCCAAATATACCATGCTGGTATTAAGGATTATTTTAAACTGAAGGCTATTGAGAAAAAGTAGATATAAAAAAATCTCTCCCTCTTTACCTAAAATCAGGACATAAATGTGCAAATGTGTTCCTTCCCTTCTTTCCTAGAAGAGACAGAAATTAATCACTGGAGAAAACTCTAAACTCTTCTAAGCCCAAAGACCTCACCAGCAGAACCTACATTAAAAACATTACTCAGTAGACCTTGACTTCCATTAGTTTTCCTCATATATTTATCAATACCTTCCCACAGTTTGCCTCTCCAGAAGCTCAAAGCCCTTTTCCTTTATCTTGTAACTTCTCTACAAATTTACTGTTCTTTGTTAAAATACTATTTAAGCCCAAGTTCTAACCACCCTTGGAGTTAGTTACTCATCCTCGAGTACCCCTGTGTGTGTGCCCAGCACACATGTTAATTCATTTCTGTTCATCTCTCTTTCATCATTCTAATTTTAGTGCACTAGTCAATGAATCTGAGATGGAGAGAAGAAAGTTTATATTTCTCCCCTACAGTTTCTAATAACCATGCAAGTCAAGAGGGAGTGTCTCAGAGCATAAGATAATAAGAGCTTCAGTTACCAGAAGTCCCATTATACTACAAGCACAAAGGTAATCACAATTTAAGAGATTAGCAATATTAATAACTCAGTCTCTTCCCATATGAAATCTTACTATTGAGGTCAAGTACAAGGAGACAAAGGAGGATCAAAACCATTACATCTTTATTACTAGCAAAACTGATTAAGGAAATCAGTGTCAGGACTTGCACCTGCCTCTCAGAACCTGGACCCTAGCTTCACCAAGTAAGGAACAGGAGGAGAAGGTGGAAATGAAATATCACATATCTGACTTGTACTTTCTAAGTGTTTGCCTTAATTAAGTACAAACAAGACAGGGATGAAGAGATACTGGGTACTGTTCCCTCAATGACCAACTCATCAGTCTTTTTCAGTCTTTATCTGTCAAGTTAATCTGTCATTTTCTCATAGAGTGAGCTATATAGGAATGAAAAGTGCTCACTCCTGACCTACTCCCTCCTGGCAAGTGGTAGAAATTGCTGACTGCTTACCCAGTAGCCATTTACTCTCTTAATTAATAACAAAAATCCTAATTTTTTCTCCCTAGGTGGCAATTTTCTGAATTGAATGCCAAGTTTCCTGGTTTATCATGTAAGTAGGTGTGGTTTGTGAGATGTCAGTAAAAGCACCCTTTGCCCTCCTTTGCCCCTTTGTCTTCTTGCTGCTCGGGCCGTGGACAAACCATATGAGCCTAGCAGCCATGTGGAAACCATGATGCATCCACTAGAATGAAGTCACTACTGAGAAGAGAAGAAAGAGACACTAAGTCCTTGAGGACTCACTCCACCATATCTGCCCTGGACTGCCTACCTTGAGATGCCTTTTATGTTAGAGAAAAATAAACCCTCATATGCTTAAACACTGCAATCAGACTTATGTTATCAGTAGCGGAAGTAGTTACTAAATGATGGATTTCATTTATGGCCATATGAGGGGAGAGAGGGCAATGTTTATCTAATACATGGGCTGGGCCTTAGCACTATCCTGTCATCACTGCCCCACAGAGTCGAGCAGTGCCTTTTATTCCCAGCCTCCACCTGAAAGTTCTTCCTGGACTTGGCGTCTGTCGCTCACCAATGTATTTTCCTACTTATTTAGAATGGAGGAGAACGTGTAGATATCAAGAACAGTTTATTCTTCTGTATTCTCCGAAACCATCACTACCTAATCGTTACCTAATTCTGTTTGGTACCTGACAATACTTTTATATTTCCAACTACAATTAATTATAGGTTATAAACATAGATCTAAACCAGAGTTATGGATTTAAGATCAAGCATGTGGTTGTTGGAACCATGGGAGCTGGAGAGACGTCCAAGGAAGAACCCAAAAGAGTAGACCAAAAGTGAACCCAGAAGAATCCTGACTTGAATAGTTTCCTAAAGAGAAAGTTTTACTTGCTGAAAGTCAAGTTGTCATGATGTCATGAGGTGACAGAATTTTGGTACTGTGGCAGAGGGACATCCTTTATGACACCTATCAGAGCAGCAAATCGTATCTTTCACTTACTATTACATGCAAGTCCCCAAGCTTGCTCCTGTGTGTTGACCATTTAAGAACCAACAGTTCCTCATCACCAGCCTAAAAGGGTATGCAGAATGACCTATTCTTAGTTTGTAAGAGAGATGAAGATCTTCATAATTTATAAAATGTAGTCTTTTCTGGGGGAGCAATAAATGGCTCCTACTGGCTGTTACAGAAAACAGGAAAAGTGCCCCTGAGTTTTTTGCCATTTCGGATCTTCAGTGACAAAAGATAAGTACTTATACCTTCACCTCCAGTCACCTCAGTGCAACTATGGGATACATGTAAAGAAAATTATTCTTAGGCTTTAATGAACTTATCTCCTAAATATCCCTTTCCACTCACATCCTTATGGTTCTGATATATTCCTTATTTCCACTCATTTATACCAATGGTAATTTTTTTCCTTAATGCATATCAAATTATATTTATTCTTATCCTTCCTTATTCTTGACTCTTACAGATATATCCCCAGGTCTCCACATACCTAGATGTAGACAGTCCTCAGCTAAGTCCAGAAGACTGACTAAAAGTCAGTCCTGAGCATTAACACAACTTTAGTGAGTTGATATATGTTGTTGTCGTTCAGTCACTAAGTCGTGTTCAACCCTTTACCACCCCATGGACTAAAGTGCACCAGGCTTCTCTTTCCTCTACTATCTCCCACAGTTTGTTCAAGTTCAAGTCCATTGAGTCGGTGATGATATATAACCATCTTATCCTCTGTCACCACCTTCTCCTTTTGTCTTCAGTCTCTCCTAGCATCAGGACATTTTCCAATCAGCTCTTCAGATCAGTTGACCAAAGAGTTGGAGCTTCAGCAATCATCCTTCCAATGCTTTAGGGTTGATTTCTCTCAGGACTGACTGTCTTGATCTCCTCATATTCCAAAGAATAGCAATACCAGAGAATGTTCAAACTACTGTACAATTGTATGCATTTCACATGATAGCAAAGTTATGCTCAAAATTGTTCAAGCTAGGCTTGAGTAGTACATGAACCAAGAACTTTCAGATGTAAAAATTGGGTTGAGAAAAGACAGAGGAAGCAGAGATCAAATTGCCAATATTTGTTGAATCATAGAGAAAGGAGCTCCAGGAAAACATCTTTTTCTGCTTCATTGACTCTGTTAAAGCCTTTGACTGTGTGGATCACAACAAACTATGGAAAATTCTTAAAAAAATGGGAGTACCAAACCACCTTACCTGTCTCCTGAGAAACCTGTATGCAGAACAAGAAGCAATGGTTAGAACCAAACATGGAACTGGCTCAAAATCAGAAAAGGAGTACAGCAAGGCTGTACATTGTCACCCTGCTTATTTAACTTATATGCAGAGTACATCATGTGAAATACTGGGCTGGATGAAGTTCAAGCTGGAATCAAGATTGCCTGGAGAAATATCAACAATCTCAGATATGCAGGTGATATCATATTATTGGCAGAAATTAAACAGGAACTAAAAAATCTCTTGATAAAGGTGAAAGAAGAGAGTGAAAAAGCTGGCTTGAAACTCAGCATTCAAAAAACTAAGATCACGGCATCTGATCCCATCACTCCATGGCAAATAGAAGAGGAAAAATTGGAACCAGTGACAGACTTTATTTTCTTGGGCTCCAAAATAACTGAAATGGTGACTGCAACCATGAAATTAAAAGACTTTTGCTACTTGGAAGGAAAGCTATGACAAATCTAGACAGCATATTAAAGAGAAATCACTTTGCCGACAAATGTCTGTATAGTCAAAGCTGTGGTTTCTCCAGTAATAATATGTGTGAGGACTTTCCTGGTGGTTCAGATGGTAAAGAATCTGCCTGCAATGCTGGAGAATCTTCCAGAAAAGCAGGAGACAAGTGTCTGATCCCTGGGTTAGGAAGATCCACTGGAGGAGGGCATGGAAATCCACTCCAGTATTCTTATCCTGGAGAATCCCCATGGACTTAGAATCCTGGTGGGCTACAGTCCATGGGGTCCCAAAGAGTTGGACATGACTGAGTGACTAGTTTAGTTCAGTTCAGTTGCTCAGTTGTTTGACTCTTTGTGACACCATAGACTGCAACACACTAGGCTTAACTGTCCATGGCCAACTGCTAGAGCTTGTTCAAACTCATGTCCATTGAGTCAGTGATGCCATCCAACTATCTCATCCTCTGTTGCCCCCTTATCCCCCTGCCTTCAATGTTTCCCAGCATCAGGGTCTTTTCAAATAAGTCAGTTTTTTGCATCAGGTGGCCAAAGTATTGGAGTTTCAGCTTCAGCATCAGTCCTTCCAATGGATATTCAGGACTGATTTCCTTTAGGGTGGACTGGTTGGATCTCCTTGCAGTCCAGGGGACTCTCAAGAGTCTTCTCCAACATCATAGTCCAAAAGCATCAATTCTTCAGTGCTCAGCTTTATTTATAGTCCAACTCTCACATCCATACATGACTACTGGAAAAACCATAGCTTGACTAGATGGACCTTTCTTGGCAAAGTAATGTCTCTGCTTCTTAAAGCTGTCTAGGTTGGTCATAGCTTTTCTTCCAAGGAGCAAGTGTCTTTTAACTTCATGGCTGTCACCATCTATGTTGGTTTTGGAGGCCCCCAAAATAAACTCTGTTACTGTTTCCACTTTCCCCATCTATTTGCCATAAAGTTATGGGACCAGATAACATGATCTTAGTTTTCTGAATGCTGAGTTTTAAGCCAACTTTTTCACTCTCCTCTTCACTTTTATCAAGAGGCTCATTAGTTCTTCTGCACTTTCTGTCATAAGGGTGGTGTCATCTGCCTATCTGATGTTACTGATATTTCTCCCTGCAATCTTGATTCCTGCTTGTGTGTCCTCCAACCCAGCATTTTGCATGATGTACTCTGCATAGAAGTTAAATAAGCAGGATGACAATATACAGCCTTGATGTACTCCTTTCCCAATTTGGAACCACTCTGTTTTTCCATGTCCAGTTCTAACTATTGCTTCTTGTTCTGCATTCAGATTTCTCAGGAGGCAGGTCAGGTGGTCTGGTATTCCCATCTCTTGAAGAATTTTCCAGTTTGTTGTGATCCACACAGTCAAAGGCTTTGGCGCAATCAGTAAAGCATAAGTAGATGTTTTTCTAGAACTCTCTTGCATTTTCAATGATTCAGTGGATGTTGGAAATTTGATCTCTTGTTCCTCTGCCTTTTCTAAATCTAGCTTGAAGATCTGGAAGTTCACAGTTCACATCCTATTGAAGTCTGGCTTGGAAAATTTTGAGCATTACTTTGCTAGTGTGTTAAATGAGTGCAATTGTGTGGTAGTGTGAACATTCTTTGGCATTGCCTTTCTTTGGAACTGGAATGAAGATTGACCTTTTCTAGTCCTGCAGCCACTGCTGAGTTTTCCAAATTTAGTGGCATATTGAGTGCAGCACTTTCACAGCATCATCTTTTAGGATTTGAAATAGCTCAACTGGAACTCCATCACCTCCACTAGCTTTGTTCGTAGTGATGCTTCCTAAGGCCCACTTGACTTCACATTCCAGGATGTCTGGTTCTAGGTGAGTGATCACGCCATGTGGTTATCTGGGATATGAAGATCTTTTTTGCATAGTTCTTCTGTGTATTCTTGCCACATTTTCTTAATATCTTCTGCTTCTGTTAGGTCCATTCCATTTTGACCTTTGTTGTGTCCATCTTTGCACAAAATGTTCCCTTGGAATCTCTAATTTTCTTGAAGAGATCTCTAGTCTTTCCCACTATTGTTTTCCTCTATTTCTTTGTGTTGATCAATGAGGAAGGCTTTCTTATCTCTCCTTGCTATTCTTTGGAACTCTGCATTCAAACGGATATATCTTTCCTTTTCTCCTTTGCCTTTAGCTTCTTTTTCTCCGCTATTTGTAAGGCTTCCTCAAACAACCATTTTACCTTTCTGCATTTCTTTTCTTGGGGATGGTCTTGATCACTGCCTCCTGTACAATGTCACAAACCTCCATCCATAGTTCTTCAGGCACTCTCTCAGATCTATTCCCTTGAATTTATTTGTCTCTTCCAGTGTATAATGGTAAGGGATTTGATTTAGGTCATACCTAAATGGTCTTGTGGTTTTCCCTACTTTCCTCAATTTAAGTCTGATAATTGCAGTAAGGAGTTCACGATATGAACTGCAGTCAATTCCCAATCTTGTTCTTGCTGACTGTATAGAGCTTCTCCATCTTTGGCTGCAGAGAATATAATCAATCTGATTTGGGTATTGACCATCTGGCTATGTCCATGTGCACAATATGTGTAAAACACCTTAAACAGTGCCCAGACATGGAGAAAATAAGTTTGTTTTCACATTTCCTCCTTAGTTTCATTCTGCAGGTGCTTCTCTTTGCTGTTTTCAGCTCCATCTCAGAGCCTTGCTTCTGCCCATGACCTGGAACACTTGAGTTACCTTTCTTCTTAGTATGATGCTGCCACCGTAACAGGTGTCAGCAGAGAGGTAAATGTGAGGAAGGTCTTCTTTCTCTTGTTTACTCATTTCTCATGCTGCTATACACTGTGCAACTATACACTTTTATGGATGAGTTGGAAAATTATGAGCAAAGCAAAATATATAGACTGAGTACTTTATGTGACACTCCCCACTTCCAAAAGTACTAAGTGCTCTTTGCAGATAGTTTCCTTATGGACATCCCAAGTTCCACACTACACAGAGAGGATCCCATTCTTCTGACCCTGCCATAAGTCTTGGTCCTCCAGCCTCCCCATGTGGGTTAGTTTGACCCTAAGTTCAGCTTCATTCCAACACACAAGGAACTTTATGAAAGTGTACTTCTCACAATCTGAGCTATCCAATGTAGAATAGGGGAGTCTTCAACAGAGTAGTACAGAGGACTCTTTGGCACTCAAAACTGGGATCCCTATATTGATTCTTCCGATCCATGAACATGGTATATTTCTCCATCTATTAATGTCCCCTTTGATTTCTTTCACCAGTGTTTTATAGTTTTCTATATATAGGTCTTTAGTTTCTTTAGGTAGACATATTCCTAAGTATTTTATTCTTTTCATTGCAATGGTGAATGGAATTGTTTCCTTAATTTCTTTTTCTACTTTCTCATTATTAGTGTATAGGAATGCAAGGGATTAAGTGTGTTAATTTTATATCCTGCAACTTTACTATATTCATTGATTAGCTCTAGTAATTTTCTGGTGGAGTCTTTAGGGCTTTCTATGTAGAGGATCATGTCATCTGCAAACAGTGAGAGAGAGATGGTATAGGGAGGGAAGTGGGAGGGGAGTTCAGGATTGGGAACTCAAGTATACCCATGGCGAATTCATGTTGATGTATGGCAAAACCAATACAATATTGTAAAGTAAAATAAAGTAAAATTTTTTTAAAAAATGGGATCCCTTTTAAGTCTTCCTGCAAGTGCAAAGTGTAAGTGACTCCTCTTTCTTCCTGATTCTCTAGTAATTAACTGTAACACACATACACACACACACACACACACACACACACACACACACACAGTCTCAGAGGCAATAAAATCTAAATCTACTGTGAAGAAAAAAATAATTGTCCTAAATGTCTATAATATACACAGTACCTCCAGGGCAGGATAGAAGTTAGCAGTTAACAACATGTTGTAAATCCATGGAATTTCTCTCTTATTATTTTGCTTTCAGATTTAGACCCCAGAGCCCAAGAATTTGGCCCAGTTATAAACCACCTACCCCATGGTTACTAATCCATGACCTAAGAGTTTTGAAATTTGAAAAGAAAGATTTAGGTTTGATTTATCTTACATTTCAGGCCATATAAACAGCTCTTTCTCTTATACGGATGTGGATGTATATGAAAGAGATGATTTATATTTCTCCTAGCCAAGCAAATCTTTCCAGGAGTTGGAAGGCAATCTTACTTATCACCCAAGTTACAGCTACCTTTCATCTTTGGTAAGCCTGTTCTCATAACTGAAGAAAAATAAATTCACTCTCCAGGATTTTTATATGACCACCTGCCCCATCTCCTAGCCAGAAAAGTTACTTGAACAAACCCATTTAGCCTACCAAGAAAAGGATGGAAGGCATAGAGTCTCATCTTACTCATCTCTTGGACCTAATATAGAGTCCAATAAACAATAGGCACCTAATAGATGCTAACTTGCATGCAGTGAACCAGTTGAAATAGGATAAACATCAAAAAGAGTATAAGTAAGAAGTTTGCAATTTTTTTAAAAGAGAGGAGACCTCACTTAAAAAAGAAAGACCAAGAGTCCTCCACATGTCGATAAAATATCCTTGAGCATGATGCTTACCAGTAAGTGACTGATGCAAACGGAACCATCTCAGAAGAGAACTGTCTTCAGGGTTTTTCTAAGAGCAAGTTTAACATCCTTATTCCTCAGACTGTAGATCAAAGGGTTAAGCATGGGAACCACATTGGTGTAGAAGACTGCAGCAAATTTACCCTGGTCCTTTGATCCAGGAACAGAGGTTGTTAAATAGGTGAATGCCCCTGACCCAAAGAACAGAGCCACAGCAACTACATGGGAGCCACATGTGCTGAAGGCTTTGGACCTGCCCTCAGCGGAAGGAATACGGAGGATACTGGAGAGAATCAGAGCATATGAAATGAAGATACCGATACTGGATATTGTGATGACCCCTCCAGCAACAATAAAAAACACCAGCTCATTGATGTGAGTGCTGGTGCAGGAGAGCTGCAAGAGGGGGAGAACTTCACAAAGATAGTGGTCTACGATGTTGGAATCACAGAAGCTCAGTCTCAACTGCATCCGGTGTGGGCCATGGCCCCAGCAAACCCTATCATATACGAACCAAGCATCATCAGCGAACAGACCTGAGGGGACATGGTGACCGTGTACAGCAGAGGATTGCAAATAGCCACAAAGCGATCATAAGCCATCGATACCAACACGTAACACTCAGAATTGACAAAGAGACAGAAGAAAAATAGTTGTGTCATGCATCCCACATAAGAAATGATATTTTCTGATATGAAATTAATTAGCATTTTGGGGGTAAACACACAGGAATAACAGAAATCTATAAAAGACAAGTTGAAGAGGAAAAAGTACATTGGAGTGTGAAGGCTAGAATTCAACGCAATTAAGGTGATCATGCCCAAGTTGCCCACCACCGTGAACACATAGATCCCTAAGAACAGGAGGAAGAGGGGGAGCTGAAGCTCTGATAGTTCTGATAATCCCACGAGGATGAACTCGGTTACTGAGGAGCTGTTTACCAGAACCATTCTCTTCTGGGGAGCTGTCTGTGGAAACAAGGGATAAAACATTTCAATTGATTATAGTCACAAGCATAGCTGATGGGAAAAAATCTAGAAAATAAGCCAGTGCATGAGTGCCCTCCTTTGTGCCTTTCTTCTCTCATCTATATGCCCTCCCCTGACTCCGGCCCTGCCAAGCTATTGACAATGTGTCTGTGACTACATCTTAGCTCCCCTGGGCTGATCAAGAATCCAGGCTAGAGTCTGTTAGCATGGGCAGCAAGAATTCTGTCTTCACTTGGGAGATGAGGAGATGGAGCACCTGAATTGGTTGCCCAACAGCTCTCAGGAAGACCTTCCAAGAGCCAGGAGTACCACCTGAACCCACTGTGCCTCACACTCTGAGACAGGCTCTCCTGCCCCACATTGTCTCATTCACGCTTCCCCCCACACCCCAGCCACATAAGAGGTCCCACCTGAGAGAAAGCCAAGATTTGTCCCCTCTTTCTGCACCTCCTGCCTTCCTCCTTTTAGTCCCTTCCCTGCATTTGACTCCAGAATCAGTTTCAAGAGTAAAGAGGGAATCAGTACTTCTCAGAACTCTTGATTGTGAATTTAAAAGAAAACCATCAGGAAAAATGGGAGTCAGACATTCACCTTCCTCCTTCCTGCCCTTCAGTCCTGGCCATTAAGCAATCTCTTTTTCCATTAGCTTAAAAGAGAAAATGGTGTTAGTGCATAAAGCAGACAGCCTCACATTTTAACTCTTCTGATTCCCTTGGTGCTGAGAATCAGAGCTTTTACAGACCCCAGTATCCAAGGTGCTCTAGGAATAGACCAAGATTTCCGGTGGTGGATTTTCCCAGATGGTATATATCAACTTTAGGAGAAAGAAAAAGAGCAACCCTCATTTTCACCAGAATCCCAGCTGGTATATCATGGAGAACTTCAGGCTACTTGATGATCTCAGGGATCTGATTAGATACAGTCTCAATCCCTAGGTAATTTCTCAGAGTTATGTCCCTACAGGGAAGAAATTGGACTGTCTTTGTTTACAACTCGGATGATGATATTTACCTAGCAACTTGGCACTCAGGTGTTCACTCAGACTTCTCCTAAACTCTGAGGATTTCATGTTGTTTAGTGCTGAATTGAGGTGGAGAGGAGGGTTCAGATTTTCTCTCCTTTATTAAATCTTTGCACCTACACTTGACATTAAGGGAGGATGATCCCATACTTATTTTAACCACTATTTCCAAATTTGTGAGAGGATCTTTGAGAATAGGACCAAAAAGAGTTAGGTCAGACTTGTAGGTGGTATGAAAAGCACCTCTGACAAAATGTTTCTAGCACCATGAGCTGCTCAGAACAGTGGAGACATCCCTCCACCACCATAATCACAAGCACCACCTACCCTCAGCTCTACCAAGGGCTATAGACTGACTTTCACTGTAAATGAGATTAAGGTATCACTTATGCAAAGAAACACTCACATATATGCTCACACGCACATACACACACACACACACTTCACAAACTTACTTATGAATGTGTGCAGGCCAAGGTATTAACAGGAGATGTACCTAAAGGTTTTAATTCTGTCATCTTTCAGATGGCAAAATTGTTCTCCATGTCATCTGCTACATGAATATTCTAAGAAATTTTCAAAGATATGTGAGCAACTGCATTTGTAAGTTTCCACCGAGGATGCCTAAAATAATCCTAGATTGCTTGGAACATTCCTGATTTACATCCATTATCCCTGTATAATTATTAATAGCAAACCTTCTCACTCTCAAAAGTGTCTGGATTTGGGTAACAAATTATATGGTCACCCTACTAAAAAGAGCATAAGCAACTATTCAAATCCTCCTGCTCCTGCTGTCTCCTACTGACTTCTCTCCACTTTCTAACTAAAACAGTCTGTCTTTCACTCTCTCTTACCCTAAGAGTTCTCTTTCACTGAACCTGCTCTTCCTAGCCAACCAGAACCTTGTCAGTAGATTTTGGTTTAAAAATGGGAAGAGCATTAACTGCAAGCTATTTACAATTTATACCTAGCCCAAAAAAACCTAAAGCAAATAAATTTAAACTGTACCTACCCACCAAACATAGGTGAAGGAGGAACAGGGAATGAAAAATTATTTGGGAACAAGGAGTAAAACCCTGGCAGAATTCTGCATTATAATCATCGGTACAATAGTAGAACATTGTATATTGCTGTACATGATGCAATAAATTGATCAGTAGTATTTAACAAATTTGAACATACATTTTGACCCAGCAATTATACACTTAAATATATACCAAATAAAAATAAGTGCATATGTACACCTAAAAATATGCCAAGAAGGTTCATGAAAGTTAAATAAATGTCACAAACCTATTATGGAGCAAAAGAAGCCAAGACAAAAGAGTGCATACTTTAAGATTTGATTCACATGAAGTTCAAAGGCACAAAAACTGACCTTCTATAAATGGGAGTAAATCAAGAGGAAAAATAATTAATGCATATAAAGCAACTTCAGAGTCCTGGCCTTATGCTGGGTGCTCCTATGTAATACTGTGTTTATAACAGCTATACAGTGTGCATGTGTGGCAGATTATTCTTTCCAAGATGGCATTCTAGCACATGCACATATGCACAAACATGCACACATGCACACATATGCGCACACACGCACACACATGCACACACACATATACATACGTCTTACATCCCACATGCTCTTAATACAATGGAAGGAAAGCTGTCTTCCAATAAAGAGATGGTTCTATGCTTCTTAACTTTGCATCTAGGCAGAGAGTTGGGATTTCTCAAACCAAAAATATGGCAGAAACAATGCTATGTGACTCAGCCGTGGAAGAATACAGCTTTCATTTGGCTGTCTGTCCCTCTTTCTCCTTCCTCCTTCTCCCTTCCTCCATCCTTCTTCCTTCTTCCCCCTTCCCTCTTCCTCTCTCCTTACTCTTATTCTTCTTTCGTCATCCCCAGCCTCTCACTCATATTGGAACATCTGGCTTTGTATCCAGATGAACCACAAAGCAGAAAGTTTATGGTCATTTATCCATGCTGAGGAGGAGCAGAAGCCCTCTGGACTTCCCTGGTGGCTCAGATGGTAAAGAATCTGCTCACAATGTGGGAGACCTGGGTTCAGTCCCTGAATTGGGAGGGTCCCCTGGAGAAGGGAAAGACCATTCACTCCAGTATTCTTGCCTGGATAATTATATGAACAAAGGAACCTGGCAGGCTACAATCCATGGTATCACAAAGAGCCAGACATGACTGGGCAACTAACATTCACTTTTTTTTTCCCCCCAGAAGCCCTCTAGAGATTGCATGCTGCGTCAGGATGCAGACTCAAGGGAAACTGCCAGGACAGTTCCTAGTACAGGACTGGATTCTGTTTCCTCTTCACTACTCAGGGAAACTTTTTCCCAGTTCCATATTTAGATGATGTTCCTGAGGTTTATTTTTATGAAGAAAATAGGCATTTCTCTTTAGTACATAATTTCTTACCCACTGCATTTCTCCCTCTTAAATAACAGTTTTGCAGATATGGGGCAATGGCCAGCAATGAATGAATCAGGAAGAATCATCTCTGCTCATCAGAGTAGAAAGAAGTCAGTGTATTCACTTATTCATCATTCAATACATTTTTATTAAGACTAGCTATTTCTAGCAATCTTGCGAACTTTATATTCAGAAAAATCTCTAATATGGCAAACTAAGAATTCAGAATAAAATGTAAAAGTCATCTTTTTGTAACCCAGAGGGGTGCTCAAGCACTGGACCTGGGGTTTGTCCCTGGGGAGCTAGTTGATCTCCTGTGGCCCAGATTTGGAGTTTAACTGAGTTGCCTATGCAGGACACAGGAGATAAAGCCAGGGAATCAAGCAGGTCGGGACTTTGGTACCACTACTGACTCATAATACTGGATCCCATAGGGAAACATCTCCCATGGCTTAATCAGAGGAAGAAAAAAGTTCACACAGGAAGAGGGCAGAGAGATGTATCTGCCCTGGCCTTGGCTCTAAAAGGGCAGAAAAAGAGAGGAAATATCCCCTGAAAAGTTCTAACCACCTCTGTGTTTTAGGCAGAAAATCCATATTACATATATGACAACAACAAAAATAAAAACTCTTTCTTGGGAAAATGCGATTTAAATCAAAATATCAAAGGATTTCCCCTGATAAATACCCAAAGATCATAAACTCTTAATGAAAATTACTAAACAACAAACACATAATAAGCCACCAGGATGATAATGGAAAATCACAATCTACAGAACCAGATCTGCAAAATTATTATGTTTATCAGAGACAATATAAAATAAATTTATTTGATGTATTCAAAGGGGGAAAATGAAAGTATAATGAAGGAAAAATCACAATTGACAAGTCATATTTTTAAAGAATTTTAAATTTAAAGAGTTTAAAATTCATTTATTGACCACACTGTGCAGCTTGTGGGATTTTAGTTCTCCAACCAGGGAATTCCCTCCAATAGAGCTTTCAGAAATAGAACATGATTGTTGAAATGAGGAATTCTTTGAATATGTTAAACAGCCTGTTAGACACAGGTGAAGGAAAATAAGTAACTTGGATAGAAGAAATTATCCAGAAGTCAGCATCAACGAGGGAGAAAGGGGGAATCACTATCATTTAGAAATAAAACATAAGAAATGTAGAAATAAAGACAGTCTGCCAGATATATAGAGCACATCAACCACATTCTAGACCCTGTATTTGGCACTAAAAATAAAGCAATAGTGGGAACACATAGTCCCTTTTCTTTCAAATAGATAATTTAGATGGAGAAAATAAACAGCTGCTTCTAATTGATTCTAATAATTGATTAATTCTTATAATTAATTAATTCCAATAATTAATTGGAAATACAGTAAGTGTGCCAGAAAGAAGTTATGGGTTGCTATGAAACCATTTAACAGGAGGGGGCAGGGGGGGGTGCTCTCCTGAATCTGGAGGATCAGGGATGTCCTCCCTGAGGAAGTGAAATTCAGGTTTAAAACCCAAAAAGTAAACAGTGATGAAACTAGTTGTTTGTGACTGCCCAGCATTGGTGCTCATGCATTTGGAAACCCTCCCTTGTATAAGCCTTGAATGGAGCCAGAACTTGGCCTTTTTCTGTGAAATTTTGAGAACATAAGACCTGAGCTCAGCTCAGATATTCCCATGCCCTTTCTGTGACACAAAAAAAGAGGAAAAATTTATATTCTTTTTTGGCACAAAAAAAAAGACAAAAATCAGTCAATCAGCAACAAATGTCAGGTGTTGGTGGCCAACAGGAGCAGCCAGCTCAGCCTAACCAGACAGCTCTGAGGTGTAACTTGGCTGGGCTTCTACCACCTGGCTTCTCCTAGATGCTACCTGGCTCCAAAAACTGCTGAGTTTCTGTGAACCTCCTCATTTCCTGACAACTCCCTTTTTTGGAAGAAGTGAACCAGAATCAGTGTTCTGTTTGTAGTTGAGAATGCTGGCTGCCAGAGCGACTGGACATTAAGGGGGGTGTGGCAGGGAGTGGAGGTAAGGAAACCATTCCAAGCTGTGGGCAACTTTCTCATATCCCTGTGATGAAGGCAGACACACCCGCCAAAATCACCTTTTAAAAGAGTGTGACAAAGTCTCCCTTGGTGTTTTTCTCCATTTTGAATGATATTTCCCCTTTCAGGAAACTGGTTGTGTGGATGCAGCTTAAAGGATAAAATGAACAAACTTTGCAGATTTCAGAGACCATTCTTCATAATCCTACATAAAGCTTTTTAAGCCTTCAATTGTCCAATGACTCCTCTTTTCTTTAATAATGAATAATAAGCTCCTTTTCTAGGCAAACAGAAATGCATTTGATTGTCTGAACAGCTTTTTTAATGTTTTGTGGACCATAAAAGCAATAGCAAATAATAATAATAAGGATTATGTTTAACATCTAAGGAAGGTAATGGCACAAATTAGTCATTTTATTAGTGATTAATTGCTAGTGTGTGTTTAAACTGGTCATTATTTTTATACGGTTCTATTTTTCATGGGTTCTATGTTCACTTATTTGCCTTTGTGATTCTGTGTAAAATCAATAGAGAATAGCTTTTGAATAGGTTTTTGCATACCTAGTAAAACTCAGAAAATAATTTACTCTTAAAAATCACATTTGAATCAGTTCTAATGAGGTGGATGAAGCTGGAGCCTATTATACAGAGTGAAGTAAGCCAGAAAGAAAAACACCAATACAGTATACTAACGCATTTATATGGAATTTAGAAAGATGGTAATGATATCTCTGTATGCAAGACAGCAAAAGAGACACAGATGTATAGAACAGTCTTTTGGACTCTGGGAGAGAGCGAGGGTGGGATGATTTGGGAGAATAGCACTGAAACATGTAAATTATCATATGTGAAACGAATCGCCAGTCCAGGTTTGATGCATGATACAGGGTGCTCAGGGCTGGTGCACTGGCATGATCCAGAGGGATGGGATGAGGAGGGAGGAGGAAGGGAGTTTTAGGATGGGGAACACATGTACATCCATGGTGGATTCATGTTAATGTATGGCAAAGCCAATACAATATTGTAAAAATAAATAATAAAACTGATTGAAAAAAATCACTTATAGAGTATTATAGAAAGTGTGTCTTTGGTTTGGCAACAGATCTTTATTCAGAAACAACTTCCAGTCATTACATGTAATTGTGGAAATACAGGCTTCCCAGGTGGCATTAGTGGTGAAGAATCCACCTGCCAATGCAGGAGACACAAGACTTGGGTTCAACCCCTGGGTTGGGAAGATCCCCTGGAGGAGGGCTTGGTGAACCATTCCTGTATTCTTACCTGGAGAATCCCATGGACAGAGGAGACTGGCAGGCTACTGTCCATGGGGTTGCAAAGAGTCAGACATGACTGAAGCAACTTACCTCACACACATGCATGAAGATGCACAATCTGCTTTATGATGTGGTTTTATAAATGCATTGCTATTAGTCTTGACTGATAAGTAGAACTTAACCAAGAGAGAAAATCAGGAGGATGTTCTGGGCAAAGAGAATCACAAAAGGAAATATTAAAAGTCATACAGAGGGAAAGAAAAAAAAGCATTGCAAATTTGGGAAATGGAAAATGACATTGAGACTTGAATCATTGCATACATGGCAGAGAGGGGTGAGAGGTAGTTGGTATGGATTAATGATGGTGGTAAATTAAATCCTGCTTCCCTCTCTGACTCGAGAATCAATTGAGAAGTTAGACACAGAAGTCAGGGGGTGAAAAAATGCCAGCTTTATTCTTGATAAAGTTAATTAGAAGACCAAGCTTGGATGTACATCTACAGTAGGACCTTATAACTCCCTCACTGCACATCAGAGACTAAATTTATGAATCCAGGTCTAAACTGAGCTGGACAACAGTTGGTGTTCTCAACAAAGGAGAAGGGAGGATTGCAGATGGAGGAGATGAGCAGAGATTCTGAGAATGTGCGTGTCTGAACTAGAAATGAGGAGAGGCCTTACTAGAAATGAGGAGAGAGGAAAGGTTCAAGAGGCCTTGAACCCCCTGTAGTTCAAGGGGGCTGGGCCACCCTGAACCACATTATAAGTTAACTTTCCTAATTTCTGCTCAGTCCTGTAAACCATTCACTCCCTTGGAGTGAAGTAGGAGAAAATAAGGGGGAAGAGAAAGGGTTGCTTCTTCATTTACCTGTATAGGAAGCAAAGTCTTCACATACTAGGGAAGGTGAAGTTTCTAAGAAGCTAGAATCACATTTGCGGTGGAAACCAGTTAGCACCAGAGTTTGTAGTTGATGGTGAGAAAAATGGGAAAGTTGACGTCTCCAAACTTGCTTCTGACTTTTGGTAAAGAGTGTAGGAGAAGGATGGGGCTGGAGACCAGGGAAACCTGAACTCAGGTGGTGGGAGGTGAATGCAGAATGCCACACATGAGAAAGAGTCAAAGAGAAAACTGCTCTTAGAATTTTAGAAAAGGAAATTTAGGATCTTCAGATGAACACATCACTGTTACAAAAAAAAAAAAAACTTTGTAAAGAAGGAAACAATGTTGTCCTGTGCAGCCAACAGAAACATTTTACATCATTCCACTGATCTTACAACTCCTAATATAATGAGTATAGCCATTAAAAATCATGATTTTCAAATGTATTTAGTCACATGGAGGGCTGTTTACATTGTGTTACAGAATGAGAAAAAAGGTTATAAAATCAAAGAATTTGACCACATTGTTATTGTGTTTGTGGATATATATGTGTGTGTGTTGTTTTTGCAAACCAATTTAAGTCATCATAGGTACACAACACAAATTTCTGAAAGAATAAACACTGAAATCCTAGAGTAATTATTTATCTCTTGGTGGTAGGATCATAGATTTTTTTTAATCTTTTGCTTACCGATACTTTTATGTATTCTTACAACACTCAAGCATTGCTTCTGCAAATTTAAGAAAAATTATTTTTTAAAAAAATTAAAAACAAAACACTGCATAATTTAGGATTTTAAGAGCTCACTCAGTATTTGTTCAGCATTTATCTAGCACCTTCTGTATCTGCCAGGCATTAAGCTGTCTGATGTGTTAGATCACCTAACTAAGGTTGAGACTATAACCTCAAACATTTTCTGGATATTTGACTTCACAATCCGTATCACTAGTTCAGCAGGTCTCACATATGCTTGTATTACTGACCCTATCAAATCAGGGCATTGGATAAGGATAAAAGTCTTTGGCACTCTTCCTTGACATCTCTTTTTAGCAAATCGTTTCAAGTGAGAGTGAATGCATGGACAAGTCTAGTTCTGATGCAGCAAGACCTTGGACTTGGCACAAGGTGCACATACATGCATCACAATTTCTTGCACATGCAGATTGAGCTTCTGGAAGGCAGCAAGTGGTAGGAGTCTGAACACCAGAGTCAGCCAGTCTAAATTCAGTTCTTTACTTCACCACTTATTATCTGTACAATCTATTTCAGGTAAGTTATTAACCTCTTTAAGCCTCAGTTCACCCATTTATAAAGCATAGAGAATCATCTCCATGTTGTAGAAAGTCTAAACGAGAACTTGTATAAAATGTTATTGTTTGTGTTTGAAGAACATGGTCCCATGAATCTTACGAGACTCTTGCCCACCTTCATTCTCAAATCACAGTCATTGCAAGATGCGTGAAGAAGGAGGCAGAGAGACAAGGAGTCATATCCTTGAGGAGGGCAGACTGAATGGCATCTACCACCAAATTGTGGGGTCAAGTGTCTCGGGGCTATTTTTTCTCCCACTCCAGGCCTGGTTCTTCCCTTTATGTGGTCTCACTAGTCACTGATCGAACCTGGGAAACTATTGTGTGTGCAAGTAAAACGTGGTGAGAAATGACACTAAGGAACCATCATGTTTGGGACACAGAGCATTGGCCTCATCACAGAGAGCAAGTCTCACTTACACATACAAGGCATCCTCAAAGAGCAAATACAAATAACTACAGAGACCAGTGTTTTTCCATTAAACAGCTGCTTGCAGAATCACATTAAATAAAGCTCATTTCACCTAACATTCAAATTTCAGTTCTAAACACCATTTGTCTCCATATAAAACCAGTGCTGGGCAGGAAAAGAATATGATAAGCCAGATTGTTTTGCCAGAAAGTAATAAAGTGCTTAAAATTTAATGTAGATAAATTGAAAGGTCATAAGATCCAGTGTGAGGAGGGTTGCTCTGGACAAACCAGGGACAAATTGAGCATCAAAGTAAATAATGACAATAATGAATCACAACTCAGATAAAGTTAGAATATATGAGTCCATAATGATATAAATGAATGAATGAATATAGAAGAAATAAGGGTTCTTCCTGACAAAACTATAAAAGTTTGATAGAGTTAGAAACAACAAAAGTTTGATGGAGTTAGAAAATCTCCATTTTACAACTATCAGAGTAATAGAATCAGGCAAGCACCATCAATGGATGTTAAAACTAGGGTGTGAAAGATTGAAAGGGATCATCACACTTCATAATCTCAAAATAGCTCCCCATAGTTCACTTTTAATTACAAAGGGAAAAGTAGTAATCTTCCCCAATAAATTACCAAGGAACTTGCAAAGTTTCAAGAACTCTGTGTTATCAAATGTCCCCAGATTGAGATTAAAGAAAAAGGAACATTTGCTCTAAGGAGATGGTGCTATGCAAAGTCAGCAAAGAATCAGGCTGTGATCTTGGTGACTCTTCTAAATACTAATCTTCTGAACACAATCATTTGAGATTATGGTCTCCATTACCCTGGGGAAAATGAGAATTTAATACATGAATGATTCATTTCTATATTGTACAAATTTTTCTTCAGCTTCTAAAATGGGGAATACAAAATGAATGCCCAACTGTTAAATTTCTCTTGAAGCTCTATGTTCAGTTGGATAGTGGCTTAGAGTCTGCTGAAGGTATTTGTTTTATAGGAAACTATAAATTTTACTACTAGGAGGAGTATAAAGTGGTGGTTTGGGCTTCCCCTGTGGCTTAGCAGTAAACAATCTGTGTTTGATACAGGAGCCACAGGAGACTCGGGTTCAATCCTGGGTCAGGAATATCCCCTGGAGGAGGGCATGGCAACCCACTCCAGTATTCTTGCCTAGAGAATTCCATGGACAGAGGAGCCTGCTGGGCTAGAGTCCATGGGGGTTGCAAAGAGTTGGACATGACTGAAGCAACTTAGCTGCAAAGTGGTGGTTTACAGATAAGGATAGGGTCTGACTTCTGCTAGAGATGCCAGGTGGCATGTGCCTAGAATTAGGGGACAGGAGTAAACATAAGAATAACATAATCAAGGGCTTCCCAAGTGGCTCAGTGGTAAAGAATCTGCCTTCCAATTCAGGAGACACAGGTCAATCCCTGGATCAGGAAGATCCCCTGGGGGAGGAAATCTCAACCCACTCTAGTATTCTTGCCTGCAGAATTTCACAGACAGAGGAGTCTGGCAGTCTACAGTTGATAATGTTGCAAAGAGTCCGACGTGACTGAGTGACTGAACAGCAATATAATCAAGGCATCAGTGAGGGGATATTAGGGACTAAGCATGTGTTTATCTGTGTGCTAAAAGAGATGTGTTGCCAGAAGACAGAACAGGGAAACCCCTTTGGTAAGTCAGCTGCTAAAACCGCTAGATGATCCAATCTTGCATCCAACATATATTTGTTTAATCTCCACTGTGCATGTACTGGGCACTGTGCTTGGTGTGGGGAATGTCTCAAAACAGACACCAAGAACTCTGCTCACACAAAACTACACAGTCTAATTTGTGGTAGGGATAGATAAAGAAAGTGACAAGGACTTTACATTGCAAGCATCATGAGTAGAGGCACAGAAATGAACTGAGTCAGGAGAAAGTTATTCCAGGAAGACACCTCACAGTAGGTAGTCACAGACTGGAAGGCTCCAGAGCACCTTCCTATCCTAGGATTAAAAAGATTACCAGCAATATGATTTAGCCAAGAAAGAGCCATTATAAGGAAGGAAAAGGAAAGAGAAAACATCTTCAATTTGCTCCCTCTTTTCTTTACCCATCCAGGCACCACAAATAGTTTATGAAGCAGAGGAAAGAAAAGATATAGAAGGAAGAGACAATAATACAAACACCACCACCAAAATCAAAGGTGATACATTTTCATGAATGCCACCCTTACCAGCACAGAATTGGGCCAAAGTGGGCAGTCGAGATGTGTGTATGCTGCTAGTGAGAGTGAAGCTTGAGACTGAATTTTCAAAAAGGGATTTTGCAATAAAATTCAAGAATCTTGTGTGATTCAGTAATTCCTTGTCTAGGAATATATTTTAATGGGGAGACTCAGATTTATTGAATGTTGTTAAGCATTATTTATAATTTGGAAATATGAAAATAACATACAGCAGTAGAAAAATGTTCATTGGATATAATACATCCATATGGTAGAATTTTGCACAATTATAAAAAACAAAATTGAAGGCAAGAGATAAGAAAAAAAATTCTGGCTGTGAGCTCTGTTTTGGGAAACAAACTTTTGTAGCTAGAGACGGTGTTTCTTGCTTTCACAGTGTTCCTTTCTCTCTCCCTCTTTTCGGCTATCCGTGACCCTTCACATATATCTTTTCTGCCTTTTTATCCATTTATTTGTCCAATAAGAATTCCTTATTTCCTCCTCTTCTAATTAATTTTCATCTGTTCAAAGCAACTGCTCATAGACTCTGAAAATAAAAACAACATTGTGTGTATGTATGCGCAGACTGTCAAAAATACATACAATTCACAAGCAACAGTAATGGCCCCAAGGGAGGCTACGAAAAGATAAGAAAGGACCAGACACCTTTTCACTGATCATTTTCTGGTAATAATAGTAAACATCATGAACCTGTACTGTGCATTTAACATACAAATAAATATATATAGTAAATAGAATGTAGAAATAATCTGATCTAGCATAATCATTTTTCATATAAGCAAGCATGAGCCCACAAGGATGGAGCGATTATCCCAAGGTCACACAATATATTAGTGGAAGTGCTGATGCTAGGAGAGGAGGATCTAGAAAGAATGGAGATGTAATTTGCTGAGCATTTGCCATTTAATTCTCTAATAATCTTGTGAAAATGTTTGCTCAGAGACATCAAGTAACTTGGTAAAGACTGCATAGCTTCTGAGTAAAAGCCAGGGTCCAGATTTGATTCTGCCTTCCAGTTCCCTAGTCCCTGATTTTTCTAGGTCTTTAGGCTACTCTCTCCCTCTCACCTGTCCCAATCACCCAGCTTCCACACTGTCCCTCCATCTATTCTATGCTGTGTAAAGCACAGTTCTCTCATTTTGATCTCATACTTTAGAACTCACCCTTACTGATCTGTGCAATCCAACAGGCAAAGCTATACCTCCATCCAAACTTTATTTTTCTATATAAAAGAGACTTTTCCTAAAGAGACTCTCATAAATCAAAAGTATTATCACTACATTTCATGTACTGTTGCTTCAAAAAAAAATTACTCTCTGAAATTTTCTTTTAAAACAAAAGGCAACCCTACCCCTTAAACACAGAAACATCAGGCTACGGATGTACAAACTTAGGCTGTACTTCCACCCTTTACGGTAAGGTATGTTAGCTAGGGTCCCAGCAGAAATCTAAGTAACTGAAAAATATGAGGGGGATTCAGGAGTGGGAACTTATGTATACCCGTAGCAGATTCATGTTGATGTATGCCAAAACCAATACAGTATTGTAAAGTAAAAAATAAAATAAAATAATAAAAATAAATAAATAAGAAAAAGTATATAACAAGGGAACTATTTGCAGGGGTATACACAAAAGGTGATTTGGAGAGACCACCAAAGGGAGATAGAGCTCCCCAGACTAGCAACGGCCAGGAAAGATTGTAGCTCATTGGCATGAAGAGACAGAGGAGGGAACAGTTACTATAACCAAGTAGGAAACAGGGCACTCAGTTCCTGACACTGTAGCCCAGCTGGAAGAAATTCCAGGAAATAAATATTACAAATATCACACTCCTCTCACCTTCTGATTTTCTCTGCTGATGCTACCATTGCCTAACCCAACCAGAAACCAGAGGCCACGGAACCCAGTGATGGAACTGTTAAAGAATGCCTCCCAGGCTTGGAGTAAGGTACCAGAAAGTTGATCTAAAGGGTCACACAAAAAATGCAAGCAGTACCATAACAGTCAGTGACCATTTCCTCTGTCACTTTCTGCCATGCCGTGCTACTGGATAACACTAGGTTTTCTATGGTTCTGAAATAGTCTCCAAATCCTCAGCTGACCACCCTGAGTGGCAAATTTCTCCACTCTTGCTTTAAAAGCACAATTTGAAAATAAGGAAATGATTGTGTGTGAAATATCTCCCAAATCCTGTCCTTTGTAACGCTGACATATTCTTTGAGGTATTTCATGCACTCTGGCCAAATCCACTGAAGTCCAAGTGGCCAAAGCTCCATGGTACTATCTCAGGAGGCACCATGAGACACCATGCTGTCCAGGTTCTAGCACACTTCCCCACACACTGTGCAGAATTCATCAAGAATCTGTCTGGTCATTCAGCCAAGACCATCTCAACAAAGTGTTATACCTCCTACCTTCATGTGAAAATGTGATATTTAAAATTAGCCCTTGAAAAGTTGCCTGAAATTTCTGTAGACAAAACCAGACTTTCATGTCCTAGACCAACTCACACTTGAAATGAAACCTTTTAAGGCAGCTGAGAGAGGAAGAAAGTGAACAGTAATGGAAAGAAATCAGTATTAAAAAGCAAGAGCCTGGATTCTAGTCACAGTTCAGCTGGGGAAGTTACCTAAGTTCTCAGAAATAAGACAGAACTTAACTAAATAATTCTTGAAAGTGAAAAATGAAAGTTTTAGTCACTCAGTCATGTTGACTCTTGGCAACTCCAGAGACTGTAGCCCTCCAGGCTACTCTGTCCATGGAATTCTCCAGGCAAGAACATGTGGGTATCCACTCCCTTCTCCAGGGAATCTTCCTGACCCAGGGATCAAACCCAGGTCTCCTGAGTTGCAGGAAGTTTCCTTACTGTCTGAACAATCTGGGAAGCTCAAATGATCCTTCAGTTCAGTTCAGTTCAGTCACTCAGTCGAGTCCGACTCTTTGCAACCCCATGAATCGCAGCATGCCGGGCCTCCCTGCCCATCACCAACTCCCAGAGTTCACTCAGACTTACGCCCATCGAGTCCGTGATGCCATCCAGCCATCTCATCCTTGGGCGTCCCCTTCTCCTCCTGCCCCCAATCCCTCCCAGCATCAGAGTCTTTTCTAATGAGTCAACTCTTTGCATGAGGTGGCCAAAGTACTGGAGTTTTAGCTTTAGCATCATTCCTTCCAAAGAAATCCCAGGGCTCATCTCCTTCAGAATGGACTGGTTGGATCTCCTTGCAGTCCAGGGGACTCTCAAGAGTCTTCTCCAACGCTAAAGTTAAAAAAAAGAAGAAAAAAAAAGAAAAGAAAGAAGAAAAAAAAAAAGCATCAATTCTTCAGCACTCAGCCTTCTTCACAGTCCAACTCTCACATCCATACATGACCACAGGAAAAACCATAGCCTTGACTAGTAGGACCTTAGTCGGCAAAGTAATGTCTCTGCTTTTGAAAATGCTGTCTAGGTTGGTCATAACTTTTCTTCCAAAGAGTAAGAGTCTTTTAATTTCATGGCTGCAGTCACCATCTGCAGTGATTTTGGAGCCCCAAAAAATAAAGTCTGACACTGTTTCCACTGTTTCCCCATCTATTTCCCATGAAGTGATGGGACCAGATGCCATGATCTTCATTTTCTGAATGTTGAGCTTTAAGCCAACTTTTTCAGTCTCTTCTTTCACTTTCATCAAAAGGCCCTTTAGTTCTTTAGTTTCTGCTGTAAGGGTGGTGTCATCTGCATATCTAAGGTTATTGATATTTCTCCTGGCAATCTTGATTCCAGCTTGTGCTTCTTCCAGCCTAGTGTTTCTCATGATGTACTCTGCAATAAGTTAAATAGGCAGGGTGACAAACTTTCACTTTCATCAAGAGGCTTTTTAGTTCCTCTTCACTTTCTGTCATAAGGGTGGTATCATCTGCATATCTGAGGTTATTGATATTTCTACTGGCAATCTTGATTCCAGCTTGTGCTTCTTCCAGTCCAGCGTTTCTCTTGATGTCCTCTGCATATAAGTTAAATAAGCAGAGTGACAACATACAGCCTTGAAGTACTCCTTTTCCTATTTGGAACCAGTCTGTTGTTCCATGTCCAGTTCTAACTGTTGCCTCCTGATTTGCATACAGATTTCTCAAGAAGCAGGTCAGGTGGTCTGGTATTCCCATCTCTCTCAGAATCTTCCACAGTTTATTGTGACCCACACAGTCAAAGGCTTTGGCATAGTCAATAAAGCAGAAATAGATGTTTTTCTGGAATTCTCTTGCTTTTTCCATGATCCAACAGATGTTTGCAATTTGATCTCTGGTTCCTCTGCCTTTTCTAAAACCAGCCTGAACATCTGGAAGTTCACGCTTCACATATTGCTGAAGCCTGGCTTGGAGAATTTTGAGCATTACTTTACTAGCATGTGAGATGTGTGCAATTGTGCGGTAGTTTGAGCATTCTTTGGCATTGCCTTTGTTTGTGATTGGAATGAAAACTGACCTTTTCCAGTCCTGTGGCCTCTGCTGAGTAGGTACATTTAGGTCTCTCCTATCATTCCACAAAGGAAGTCTGACTTTCCTTGGAGAACAGTTCATTCTGTGCTTGGGGCATGAGAACCTGAGATGGACTAAATTGTAATCATGTGAGCTTCAGAAAGCAAATTATGACTGTGATAATTATAACATGTTAAGTTTATGAAAGACCACAAGTTCACAGTGATGCTCGAATGGGACAAAAAATGTGAATTGTGCTGAGGCAGGCCAACTGGTTGGTGCCACATTACCAAAATTATAAGTATACCCACCTATGTGGAGGGAGCATGGTCACTGCCAAGGGTCAGAGGACAATTCCTGGAGGGATAAGTTGGTTATGGTGGCTGTCAGTTATGGTCAGAATTACCCAGATGAAGAGGTGTTAAATCAGAGCCAGGCGTTCTCTGAGAGCAGTGGACTTTTTTGGACGCTAGAAAGCTGCAGGCAGACATATTGCTCAAGGACACTTGGGCATGGCCACAGCTTCCTCCCCTGGGAAAAACTGTCCTTGCTAACAGTCAGTTTAGCCTGAGAGAATGGAAGGCTCTGTCTCTTCATACTAACATCTTAGATATTCCTTCTTCAGAGCCTTGATTAATAAGACTTGTGAAAGTTCTTCTTCAATGATATTCCCAGAAGTTTTCCTTCTGCATTCTGCCTCTTTCCTATATTTTCAATCTCTTCCTTTCTGCTCATTATTTCTCCACAGCAAAGAAATCAACAGCCTTGCCTCCTCCCCAGCCAAAAGCAATGTTCCCAAACCAAAAACTACAAACCTTTCCTTGATTGCAATATGTCCCTTTAGTTATTGTCCAGAATCTTTCTTCTCATCTGAATGTTTTTGCCTTAAAAACTTTTTTGGGTGACATTTCAGCAAAAGTTTAAATTCTGAACTCAAATGAAAAACCTGTAAGCTCTTGACATTATTTTCTGGAGGCAATATTTGTTTGTATATAATGGGAACAATATTTATTTATTTAATCAATCATTTGCTTCCAGTTACATCTTTGATCTCAGATCATATTTGGGGGATCAGTTTCCCTGTTCTTTTATTTATGCTTTTAATTATGGTACTTCCCTGGTGGCTCAGACGGTCAAGTGTCTGTCTACAATGCAGGAGACCTGGGTTCAGTCCCTGGGTGGGGAAGATCCCCTGGAGAATCCACTGGCAATCCACTCCAGTACTATTGCCTGGAAAATCCCATGGACAGAGGAGCCTGGTAGGCTACAGTCCATGGGGTTGCAAAGAATCGGACACGACTGAGCGATTTCACTTTTACTTTCACTGTACACAAAATTTTACCATCTTAACTATAAAGAAAGCTGAGTGCAGAAGAATTGATGCTTTTGAACTGTGGTGTTGGAGAAGACTCTTGAGAGTCCCTTGGACTGCAAGGAGATCCAATTAGTCCAACCTAAAGGAGATCAGTCCTGGATGTTCATTGGAAGAACTGATGTTGAAGCTGAAACTCCAATACTCTGGCCATCTGATGTGAAGAGTTGACTCATTTGAAAAGACCCTGATGCTGGGAGAGATTGGGGGCAGGAAGAGAAGGGGATGACAGAGGATGAGATGGCTGGATGGCATCACCGATTCAATAGACATGGGTTTGGGTGAACTCTGGGAGTTGGTGATGGACAGGGAGGCCTGGCGTCTTGCGATTCATGGGGTTGCAGAGTCAGACACAACTGAGTGACTGAACTGAACCATTTTAAAGTATAGAATTCAGTAGGAAGTACATTCTCATCGTTGTGGAACTCGTGAATTAACTCCCTATTTTCCCCTTCTCCAACCTCTGGCAACCACTATTTTACTTTCTGTCTTTATGAGTTTAATTATTTTAAATATTTTATGTAAGTCAACTCATTCAGTATTTTTCTTTTTGTCTTTTTTCACTTAGCCAATGTTCTGGAAGTTCATGCATGTTGTAACCTGTGTCAGAATTTCCTTCTTTTTAAAGGCTGAATGATATTCCATTGTGTGTATATACTGCATTTTGTTTATCCATTCATCTGTTGATGGATACTTGGGTTGCCTGCACCTTTTTGTTGCTGCAAATAATGCTGTGTTAAATATGGGTATACAAGTATCTCTTTGAGACCCCGTTTCAGTTCTTTTGACTATAGCTAGAAATGGAACTGCTGAATCATATGGTAGCTCTACTTTTAATTTTTTTAGGAACTGCCATACTGTTTTCTTTAGGGGCTGCATCATTTCACATGTCTACCAGTGGTGCACACCATTCTACATTCACCACATCCTCACCAACATTTGTTATTTGTTTCAACAATAGCCATTTTGATGAGTGTGAGGAGTATCTATCTCACTGTCATTTTGATTTTCGGTTTCCTATTTATTAGTACCATTGAGCCTCTTTTCATTGGCTATTGGTCATTTGTAAATCATCTTTGGAGAAATAGCTATTCAAGTCCTTCACCATTTTTAACTCGGTGTGTTTGGAAGGTTTGGTTGGGTTGGGTTGTAGGAATTCTTTGTATATTCTAAATACTAACCCTTTATCAAATGTATGATTTGAAAATATTTTCTCCCATTCTGTAGTTGCCTTTAATTCTGCTGATTGTATTCTTTGATGCACAGGAGTTTTATTTTTTGATGTGGTGCAATTTATCTAATGTTTTATGCTTATGCTTTTGGTGTTATATTCAAGAAATCATTGCCAAATCTAACATCATGAAGCTTCACCTGTGTTTCCTTCTAAAAGTTTTATAGTTTTAGCTCTTATGTTTAAGTTTTTAGAATCTATTTTGAGTTAACTTTTGTATATGGTATAAGAAAAGGATCTAACTTTATTCTTTTACATGTGGATAGCCATTTCCCCCCCATACTATTTCTTGAAAAGTATTGAAATGATTATTGAATGATCTTGGAACCCTTTTCAAATATCAGTAGACCACATATGGAAAGTTTTATTTCTAGACTCTCTATTTATTTAATTGATCTATCTATCTGTCTTTATGGTATTGCTCTACTATTTCAGTTGCTATAGATTTGTAAGAAGTTTGAAATTAGGAAGTATGGCTATTCAGTGGAATTCTCCTTTTTCAGGTTTGTTTTGCTATTAAGGGCCCTCAAGATTCTATGTGAATATTAGGAAAATTTTTTATTTCTGTAAAATATGCTATTGGGATTTTGATAAAGATTATAGTGAAAATCTATCATTTCATATAAATACAATGTTAAATAAAAAAATTTCCTTGTAATTAGAATGCTTAGAATTTCCTCTCTTAACAAGTTTCACATATAATGTATAGCAGTGTTAATTAAATTTATCATGCTGTACCTATTACATCCCTAGTACTTGTTTCTCTTATATCTAGAAGTTTGTGCCTTTGGACAAATGGCAAGACTTCGTTCTTCTTATGGTTGAGTTGTATTCCATTGCTAAGATATGCAGCATTTGCTTTATCCCGTCATGTATAGGTGAACACTCACATTGCTTTCATACCTTGTCTATTGTAAATAGTGCTGCCCTCAACATGCCTGTGTGCTTAGTCGCTTCAGTTGTGTCCAACTTTTTGTGATCCCACAGACTGTGGCCCTCCGGGTTCCTCTGTCTGTGGGATTCTACACTCAAGAATACTGGATAGGGTTACCATTTCCTTCTCCAGGGGATCTTCCCAACCCAGGGATCAAACCCATGTCTTTTACATCTCCTGCATTGGAAGGCAGGTTCTTTACCACTAGTACCACCTGGGAAGCTCAACACAGGGTGTGTATATCTTTTCTAATTAGTGTTTCTGGTTTCTTCAGATAAATACCCAGAAGTGGATTGCTGGGTCACACGGTTATTCTACTTTTAATTTTTTGAGGCATCTCCATACTATTTTCCATAGTGCCTTCACCAATTTACATCCCTGGCAACAGTGAATGAGGGTTCCTTTTCTCCACACCATCCCCAGTGCTTGTTATTTGTTATCTTTTTGATAACAGCCATTTAGATAGATGTGAGGTGATATGTCATTGGTTTTTGGTCTGCATTTCTCTGATGATTAGAGATGTTGCTGTTGAGCGTCTTTTCATGTGCCTGTCGGCCATCTGTGTGTCTTCTCTGGAAAAAGGTCTGCTGCTGCTGCTGCTAAGTCACTTCAGTTGTGTCCGACTCTGTGCGACCCCATAGACAGCAGCCCACCAGGCTCCCTCTATCCCTGGGATTCTCCAGGCAAGAATACTGGAGTGGGTTGCCATTTCCAAAAAGGTCTATTTGGGTCCTTTGCCCATATTTAAATGGAGTTTTTCCTTTTTTTTTTTTTGATGTTAAGTTGAATGGGTTCTGTGTATAATTTAGATAGTAACCTCTTATCATATGTGTGTGTGTGTATGTGTGTGTGTGTGTGTGTGTGTGTTAGTCAATCATGTCTGACTCTTTGCAACCCCATGGACTATAGTCCACCCATCAGACTGGCTCTTTCCATTGAATTCTCCAGGCAAGAATACTGGAGTGGGTTGCCATTCCCTTCTACAAGGGAGCTTCCCAACCCAGGGGTCAAACCAAGTCTCCTGCATTGCAGGCAGGTTTTTTACTGTCTGAGCCACCCATATCATCTGTTCAGTAGATGACATTTTCTTGTTGTCAATAGTTTCCTTCACTGCACAAAAGTTTTTCATTTGATGAAGTAACGTTTTTTGGTTTATGCTTCCCTTGCCTGAGGAAACATAAAAAACATTGCTAAGATTGATGTCAAAGAGTGTGCTGCCTATTTTTTTTCCTAGAAGTTTTATGGTATCAGGTCTTACATTAAGTCTTTAATTTATTTTGAGTTTATTTTTGTATGTGGTGTGAGAAAGTAGTCCAGTTTAGTTTCTTTTTTTTGCATGTAGTTATCCAGTTTTCCTAACATCGTCGTGATTGAAGAAGCTGTCTCTTCACCGTTGTCTATTCTTGCATTCTTTGTCTTAGACTAATTGCCTATAAAAGTATGAGTTCATTTTTTCATTCTTTTCAGATCTATTTATCTGTGGGTCTGCTTTTTTCACCAGTGCCATACTATTTTATTATTGTAGCTTTTTAACATAGTTTGAAGCTAGGAAGTGTGATACCTTCTGTTTTGCTCTTCTTTTTTTTCTTTTTGGCTATTTGGAGGTATTTTGTATTTCCATGAAAAATTTAGAGTTATTTTTTCTAGTTCTAAAAAACCATGCCACTGGTATTCTGATGGAATAATTGTGAATGGGATTGTTTTCTTAATTTCTTTTTGATGGTTCATTGTTTAAGTATATAGACATGAGAAAGATTTCTGTATGTTAATTTTGCATCATACAACTTTACTGAATTCCCTGATGAGTTCAGTAGTTTTCTGTTGGCTTTTGGGATTTTCTATGTATAGTGTATATCATCTGCAAACAGTAAGTTTTGCTTCTTTCTTTCCAATTTGGATTCCTTTTATTTATTTTTCTTGTCGTATTTCTCTGGCTAGGATTTCCAATACTGTGTTGAGTAAAAATGGCAAGATAGGGCATTCTTGTCTTGTTCCTGATCTTAGAGAAAGTGTTTTTATATTTACACCACTGAGCATGATGTTATCTGTGGGCTTGTCATATATGGCTTTTATTATGTTGAAGTATATTCCCTTTATACATACTTTGTTGAGAATTTTTATCATAAATAAATATTTAATTTTATCAAATGCTTTTTATGCATCTACTAAGATGATCATGTGATGTTTATGCTTCAATTTTTTAATGTAGTGTATCACGTTGATTGATTTGTGGATATTGAACTCTTCTTGCATACCTGGGGAAATTCCATTTGACCATGGTGTATGATCCTTTTAATGTATTATTGAATTGTTTGCTAGTATTTTGTTGGCAGTTTTTGCATCTATGTTTATTAGTGATATTGGCCTGTAATTTTCTTTTTTGTGATACCTTTGTCTTGTTTTGGTATTAGGATGACGCTGGCCTCATAGAATGAGTTTTGAAGTGTTGATTCTGCTACAATTTTGGAATAGTTTGAAAAGGATAGATGTTATCGCTTTGGATGTTTGACAGTATTCACCTGTGAAGTCATCTGGTCCTGAACTTTTGTTTGTTGAGAGTTTTTTAAATTACTGATTCAATTTCATTACTGATACTTTTCTCTTCATATTTTCTGTTTTTTCCCATTCAGTCTTGAGAGATTGAACATTTTGAGAAACTTGTTCATTTTAGTTGCATATTTATAGTAATCTCTTATGCTGCTGCTGCTGCTAAGTCGCTTTAGTTGTGTCCGACTCTGTGCAACCCCACAGACGGCAGACTGCCAGGCTCTGCCATCCCTGGGATTCTCCAGGCAAGAACACTGGATTGGGCTGCCATTTCCTTCTCCAATGCATGAAAATGAAAAGTGAAAGTGAAGTCACTGAGTCGTGTCCAACTCTCAGCGACCCCATGGACTGCAGCCTACCAGGCTCCTCCATCCATGGGATTTTCCAGGCAAGAGTACTGGAGTGAAGTGCCATTGCCTTCTAATCCTGTGTATTTCTGTGGTATCATTTATAACTTCTCCTTTTTCATTTCTGATTTTATGGATTTGGGTCCTCTCTCTCTCTCTCTCTCTCTTTTTTTTCCTTGACATGTCAGGCTAAAAGTTTATAGATTTTGCTAATCTTTTAAAATAATTAACTCTTAATTCCATTGACCTTTTCTATTATTTTTAGTCTCTATTTAACTTAAGTCTGCTTTGATCTTTGTGATCTCTTCCTCCTCTTTGATTTCTTCAGTGATCCACTGATTGTTTAGTAGCATTTCATTTAGCCTCCATGTGTTTGTAATTTATTTTTGCAGATTTTTTCCCTCATAGTTGGTTTTTAGTCATAGAAATAGAATTCTGGTTGGAAAAAATGTTTCATATAGTTTTTGTTTTCTTCAGTTTGCCAAGATTTGTTTTGTGATCTATCCTGGAAAATGTTCCATGTGGACTTGAAAACAATGTGTATCCTGCTTTTGGATGGAATATTATGGATCTATTAAGTCATCTGATCTAATTTGTCATTAAGGCCAGTGTTTTTTAAATTAGCTTTATGTTTGGATTTTCTGCTTCTGCCTGTTTATGTAAGTGGGGTGTTAAAGTCCCCTACTGTTATTGTGTTAATGTCGGTTTCTCCCTTTATGCCTGTTAATGTTTGCCTCATATATTTAGGTGCTTCTATGTTTGCTGTGTATTTACAATTGTTATATCTTTTTCTTGGATTAATCCCTTGATAATTGACTAACTTCCTTCTGTGTTTCTTATTACAGTCTTTGTTTAAAGTATTTTGCCTGATTTAACTATTTCTACCCCAACTTTCTTTTGATTCTCATTTGCATGGAATAACTTTCTCCATGTCCTCACTTTCAGTCAATTTGAAGTTTTAGCTTTGAAGTGAGTAGCATGTCGGCAGCGTATGTGTCTTATTTTTGTATCTATTCTTCCACTTAAGTCTTTGATAGGGACATTTACTCTATTTACATTTAAAGTGATAATTGATACTTATGTACTTACTGCACTTTGTTAATTGTCTTGTAGTTCTTTTTTGTTCTTTGCTTCTCCTTTTGCTCTCTTCCCTTGTGGTTTTATGTCTGTCTTTAGTATTGTGTTGTATTCATTTATCTATTTTTGTGTGTCTATTATAGACTTTTGATTTGTGGTTACATAGGCTTCTATATAGCAATCTCTATATATGTGTGAATGTTTAAAGTTGCTGATCTCTTAAGTTTGAAAACATTTTAAGAACCCTGTGTTTTTGCCTGCCCACCATGTTTACTCTTTGTGGCCTCATTTTAATTCTTTTGTGTATCCCTTTACTTATTGTGTATATAGATGATTTTACTACTTTTTGTCTTTTAATCTTCCTATTAGCTTTAAATGTGATTGATCTACTTTTATTATATATTTTCCTTTAACAGTGAGATTATTCCTTTCATAATTTTCATATTTCTAGTTGGGACCTTTTTTTTTCCTGCTTAGAGAAATCTCTTTAACATTTCTTATAAAACTGGTTTTGTGGTGCTTTTAGCTTTTTTAATTCTTTTAGCTTTTGCTTCTCTGTAAAACTTTTGATCTGTCCTTCAAATCTGAAGGAAAGCCTTGATGGGTAGAAATTTCTTGGTTGTAGGTTTTTCCCCTTCATCATTTTAAAAATTAATTAATTAATTTTAATTGGAGGATAATTACTTTACAATATTGTGGTGGTTTTTGCCATACAATGACATGAGTCAACCATGGATGCATGTGTGCCCCCGATCCTGAAGCCCCCCACCTCCCTTACCACCCCATCTCTCTGGGTTGTCCCAGAGCATCAGCTTTGAGTGCTCTGCTTCATGCATCAGACTTGCCCTGGTCATCTATATTACATATGGTAGTATACATGTTTCATATTCTCTCAAATCATCCCATTGTCACCTTCTCCCACATAGTGCAAAAGTCTGTTCTTTACATCTGGGTCTCTTTTGTTGTCCTGCATATAGGATCGTTGTTACCATCTTTTAAAATTCCATATATATGCATTAATATAGTATATTGGTGTTTCTCTTTCTGACTTACTTCACTCTGTATAATAAGCTCCAGTTTCATCCACCTCATTAAAATGGACTTGAATGCCTTCCTTTTTATAGCCAACTAACATTTCATTGTGTGTATGTAGCACAGCTTCCTTATCCATTCATCTGCCAGTGGACATCTAGGTTCATCATTTAAACTATATTGTATTACTGTCTTCTGGCCTGCAGATTTTCTGCTGAAAAGTCAACAGAGTCCTTATGGGAGTTCTTGTGTATAATAGTTGTTGCTTTTCCTTTGATGCTTTTGATAAGTATTCTCTATCTTAAATTTTGTCATTTTAACTACAACATTTAACACAATGTATCTTGGTGTGGTCCTCTTTTGATTGACCCCACTGGGACTTTCTGTGCTTCCTACATCTATTTATCTGTTTCCTTCCCCAAGTTAAAGATGCTTTCAGCTATTATCACTTCAAATATATTCTCTGCCCATTTTTGTCTCTCTTATCCTGTAGGATCCCTACAATGCAAACATTAGTATGCTTGATGTAGCTAGTCAAAAGGCAGAATTTCCAGTTATAAGATAAGTAAGTACTAGGGATATAATATGTACAATATGATACATTTATTAAATTGATATACATTATGTATGAAAGTTGTTAAGAATGTAAGTCCTAACCATTCTAATCACAAACGAAAAAATCTTTTTCTGTTTATTTGATGTTAGTAGGACACGACTAAACAACTTCACTTTCACTTTTCACTTTCATGAATTGGAGAAGGAACTGGCAACCCACTCCAGTGTTCTTGCCTGGAGAATCCCAGGGATGGGGGAGCCTGGTGGGCTGCTGTCTATGGAGTCACACAGAGTTGGACATGACTGAAGCGACTTAGCAGCAGCAGCATATCTGTATAAAATGATGGCTGTTCACTAAACTTACCATGGTAATCTTTCCATGATATATAGAAGTCAAATCATAAGTACATCTTAAACATATATATTTTTTATATATTGCTGTCTGTCAATAATATCTCAATAAACCTAGATAAGAAAAAATACTGATGTAGAGTTTATGTCAGTGGATTCATAGTGTGCCAAATATTTTATGAATAAATATGTAATTATCTACTATGCATATATTTAGTTGCTATCATTAAAATTTTTTCTGTTTTGTTATTATTATTATGTTTGATTAACTCCCAGAACTGGCTATGTGATACCTAAAGGATTCTACTGTGCTTCTTATTATGTATTTTAATGCCTATCATTAAAAAAAAAAAAAAACATACAAGCAAAAAAAAAAAAATGGTATCATTCCATTTTCTTCTGGCTCACATAGTTTCTGATCTACTTTTAAGATGTTCTCCTTATCCCGGCTCAGAAGTTTGATTATTCTGTGCTTTGGTGTGGTTCTTTATATGTTTATTCTTTTTGAGCTTCTTTTGAATTTCTTGGATCTGTGGGTTTATCATTGTCATAAGTCATAGAGATATTTTGGCTATTATTTCTTCAAATAGTTTTTCTACCTTTCTTGCTTCCTTATTTCTACGACTTAAATTTTAGACTGCTTGCCATTTAGTTCTTGGGCACTCTCTTTGCTCAGTTTTCCCTTTGCCTTCCATGCTTCATTTTGGTCATTTTTCCTGTAGTCTCTAATTCACTATTAATCTGATCCAGTGAAATTTGCATTTCAGCTATTGTATTTTTTGTCTGAGAAGTTCTAGATGGGTCTTTTTATGTTTTCCATTTGTTTCCTCACCATATTTCTGTTTTCCTCTACATTCTTTCACATATGGAGCATGTTTATACTAGCGTATTCTGGTATTCTTTTTGCTAGGTATGTCAATTCTATGATTTTTTGGTCCGTTTCTAATGATCAGATTTTCTCTTAGTTATAGATTACATTTTCCCACTTCTCTGTATTCTTGGCATTTTTAGATTGGATGCCAGACCTCATGAATTTTGTGCTGTTCACTGTTGGGTTCTATTTCTTTAGAAAGTGTCGAACTTTCCTTTGTTACATAGTTATTTGCAATTAACTCAGCCCTTCTAAGGTTTACTTTTATGCTTTATGAGAGTGCGTTCAGAGCAGCCTTTAGTATAGGGTTAGTGAGCCTTTCTACAAAGATGACACCTTGCTGAATACTCTTCCTGATGTCTCATGCATTGTGAGATCCCTCCACTCTCTCTGGTGATAACATGAATTACTCCTAAGACAATGTGAGCTCCAAAATTGTTTGGTATACTTATTTCCTCATAGAATTTCAGGTCATGCATGTATGGATTACTAGTCAACCAAAAATATGAGAACCCCCATCGATATATTTCTGATGTGCTCTCTGTGCAATTACTTTCTTTTGACAGTTCTTTCATGTAAATTCAAGCTGTGTTGATCTCCCTGAACTCCTGTCTCACTTTCTTATCTCCAAGAGAATGTGTGCTCTGTTTGGATTTCTCTTCCCTGCGCTGTGTCCTGGAAACCGCCTCTAGGCAATGATCTGGGAAAATCATAGTGTTCACTCCATCTGTTTCTCTTATCTAAAGGAGCACTGCCCCCTGTTGCTTGTTGTCCCCTGTCTGCAAACCATTGCTTTTATATAGTTGGTCCAACTTTCTAGTTGTTTTAGATTGAAGGGTAAATCTAGACCCAATTATTACATTCTAGCTGAAAGTGAAAGTTCTCATCTAAACTTTTAAAACAATACTTTATTACTTTTGGGGGTGTGTGTGTATGTAAAATACTTATACTTTCTCCTTTTAGCTAAATTCTATGTGTTTTTAAAAATATTTGAGTAAAAAAAAAACCCAGAAATATAGTTAATATTATAAATTCCTATGTACACAGTAGAAATGAACATTAATGATTCACTTCAAATCTTTTTTCCAAGCAATTATGTTAAATACATTGTAAATATATTTCCCTTGCAGGAGGTATTATTCTAAATGTTTTCACATATACTGAATAATTTAATCCTTGCAACAATTCTATGATTTTAGTATAATGAATGACACTGTTGTGTAAATGAGGCTAATGAGTAATACATTAACTCATAATATTTAACAATGGCTAAGTATTACACTCAAGGTCATAAAACTAGTGAGTGGAGCTACAGGATATGAATTAATAACCAGTATACTATACCACCTCTCATAATTATTGAAATACAGAAGATACACAGATCAAGTGGAAATTCTCTGTCCTTGATCCTCAGCCCTATTTTCTTTATTCTTTACTCAGAGGCAAAACAAATGATGAAATTCTTTATTCTTCCAGTCCGTTTCTGATACTTTAACGTTCATTTACACATATTAATGAATGATAGGTAGTATTTCTATGTTTTGAAAACTTACCTAAAATTTATCACATCCTACATGTATGGCTTGCTTTTTAGTATTTTATTCTTGAAAACAGTTTATATTGAAAAGTGTCTAATTGTGCTTCTGTTGACTTAGTTGTCTATACTACATATCACTGAGACTATATAAACACTCCTCAAAGTTGCAAAGTCCATTCCAGGTGGTGAAACACATTAGGTAATCAGCGCCTGCTCTTTCTTGCCCTTCCCTTGAGCCTCTCCTCTCTTGCCCTGCTCTGCACTAGCTGCCCTCAGCCTCTGCTGAGCAGCTGTCCTCTACTCTCTTGCCTCCTTCTTGTGTAGGCTCCTCTGCTTCTTACATGTTGTGTGGTCATTTTCTTGATTTGCTTCTTCTTTTTGATGGAAAAGAAGCAGTGCACAGAAAATAGATTTTTTGAACCATGCTTTCTACAATTATCTTTATTCTACTGTTTATTGCACACCTGATTGATAATTTGTCTGAATACAAGTTCTAGACTGAAATAATTTCCCCTCTGATTTGTGAAGACAGTGTTCTGTTGCATTCTAACCTCCTGTGGATCTCCTTCTCCACTCATGTAGCTTTTTGAAAGCTTTTCTTTTAGCCTCGATCTTCTAAGATTTCAAAACTTGTGTGAATTAGCATTGTTTTTGACAACTTTACTAGACACAAGTTGTGACTTTTTGATCTATAAACTTCTATCCTTTATTTTGGGAAGTTTTAAAATATTATATTTTTAAAATAGCTCTATCCTCTCTGCTTTTTCTGTTCTCTCTTTTTGACTATTTTGTTGTTGAACCTCCTGGACTGATCTTACCTCTCCTGAAATTTTTTCTTTGTCTTCTGGTTCTATCAGTTAAGTTCAGTTCAGTTCAGTTGCTCAGTCATGTTGACTCTTTGCTACTCCATGGACTGCAGCTTGCCAGGCTTCCCTGTCCATCACCAACTCCTGGGGCTTATTCAAACTCATGTCTGTCGAGTCAGTGATGCCATCCAACCATCTCATTCTCTGTCATCCCCTTCTCCTCCTGCCCTCAATCTTTTCCAGCATCAGGGCCTTTTCAAATGAGTCAGGTGACCAAAGTATCGGAGTTTCAGCTTCAAAATCAGTCCTACCAATGAACACTCAGGACTGATCTCCTTTAGAATGAACTGGTTGGATCTCCTTGCAGTCCAAGGAACTCTCAAGAGTCTTCTCTAATACCACAGTTCAAAAGCATCAATTCTTTGGTGCTCAGCTTCTATATTTTTGGACAAATCCTCAACTTTATCTTTCAGTCTTTCCATTGATACTCTCTTACTTCAGTTACTATATTAATTGAAAAATTTTAGACCTTTTTTTTATTATTCTCCATTCCTTTTTATAGCAACTTATTTTTGCCTGTTCTTATATCATGAACATAATCTCCTCTTATTTCTATGAGAATATTGCAATTTAAAAAATTTTCTTCTTCTCTATTGGTTGTCTCCATTCCCCCACCCTGCTTTTTTTTTTTTTTTTAATTTGGTCCCCTTTTTCATCCTGGAGGATTTATTCAAAGGTCTTGATACACTTGGTTGACCCTTCATTTTTGAAAGTGAGTCACTTAGGAGAGCTTGGTTGTAGGTGGTGCTTGTTGACTGGTGTGCAACAGTGTGGAGTGGTTAAGCAAGGACCCTGCTCTTTCATTTGAAACTCTTAAAGTCAGTCAGTATCTATAGTTCTGTTTTTCTGGGCAGTTTCCCCAAAGAAGAATCCAGCAATTTCTTGTATGAAATTTGTTCTTTTAGGATTATATATTGGAATAAAGCAAGGAAAAGAAACTGGGAATTTCATTTTCACCAAATCTTGATTTTAGTTAGGCATCTGTTTTCCATTCTTTTGTTAGCATGATCTCCATGAGTATGGAACTCCTTTGTCTTAGTTTTACTAGAGAATGAATTAGATATCTCATGCTGTTGTGGGGAAGGGTTGTTGCTTGGCTCTGTAATATGGGGAAGAGTATTGCTATCTCCTTTTCTCACTTCCATTTAGTCTGTCTTTTCCAGTTTCAAGCCTTACTGCTGCCTTCCATAGCCCTTAGTGCTATAGAACATGAGACTTTCCGGTGTTTAGCACCATGCCTTAACATGGGCATCCTCTTCTGTATACACTTGATATTCCACTGTCTCGGGTCTATTAATGCTTTTCTCCTTTTCTATATCATTCATCACCTGGTGTCATCTCTCATCTTCTATTCTCTTTGTCCTTGTGGGTTTATAGCATTTTTAATTCTTTATACTCATTTTATTGGGATATTAGGAAGGAGAAGATATAAATTTATGTGTTCGAACAGTCTTATTTAACTGATAGTTGGAGTGCCTGTTTCTACCCTTTAATTTGCAAACTTTTTTCTCATTACCATACTACTTGAAAAAGCAGCTCATTTTAATCACCATCTAAGCTTCCATTTTTCAGTGGGAGCACAATCCTACTTCTGGGCTTCATGCAGGGGTACAGGCTCTGTCCTTTGCCATCTTTTAGGCACTTTTCATTCATATTCTTTTACAGTATTAACATCCCAACCCCCACAACCCTTTTCTTGTCCTGTTGCCCTGAGGGTACAGTGGGTCTCATGATTCTAGCCTGCTGTACTTTCTACTTTGTTTTTGTATATATTTTGACCTTTAAAATGTTAATTTTTAAAATCTTTCTTTGAAACACACACATATACACACATTTCCCTCCTAAGTCTGGAGTACATAGGAAAGTTCTATTAAAATACCTTTATTTGATCACAAGCCCTTTCTGTGCAGCTTTGACGTGGGGTCCCATACTTGATGCGATTCATTGTAATCTTTCATCCTTCCATCTTAATTGCAAGCACTTTTGCTTTAGTTTTCTAATTTCTAGGCCCAGTGGATTTTCTTTAGTTCATGTCTTAATTTCCTTGTTGCATTTAACATTTCAGTTTGCAGCCTCCTTGAATCTATCCTTTTAGCCTCTATGTGCTATTTTCTCATTGTCCTGCATATATTTCTGGCCAATCATCCTGTGATTCATTTGAAGCTCCCCTTTCCTCCATCAGCCACTGGAATATTGGTGACCCCTGTGATCCCTCAGGTTTCCTGGTCAGCTTCCCTGGTGGCTCAGAGGTTAAAGCATCTGCCTCCAATGTGGGAGACCCGGGTTTGATCCCTGGGTAGGGAAGATTCCCTGGAGAAGGAAATGGCAATCCACTCCAGTATTCTTGCCTGGAGAATCCCATGGATGGAGAAGCCTAGTAGGTTACAGTCCACGTGGTCACAAAGAGTCAGACATGACTGAGCGACTTTACCTTCTTCAGGTCTCATGCAGATGACAGCACCCTTATGGCAGAAAGCAAAGAAGAACTAAAGAGCCTCTTGATGAAAGTGAAAGAGGAGAATGAAAAAGTTGGCTTAAAACTCAACATTCAAAAAACTAAGATCATGGCATCCAGTCCCATCTCTTCATGGCAAATAGATGAGGAAACAATGAAAACAGTGATAGACTTTATTTTCTTGGATTCCAAATCACTGCAGATGATGACTGCAGCCATGAAATTAAAAGACGCTTGCTCCTTGGAAGAACAATTATGACAAACCTAGACAACATATTAAAAAGCAGAGACATTACTTTGCCAACAATGGTCTGTCTAGTCAAAGCTATGGTTTTTCCAGTAGTCATATATGGATGTGAGAGTTGGACTATAAAGAAAGCTGAGTGCCAAAGAACTGATGCTTTTAAACTGTGGTGTTGAAGAAGACTCTTGGGAGTCTCTTGGACTGCAAGGAGATCCAACTAGTCAATCCTAAAGGAAATCAATCCTGAATATTCACTGGATGATGCTAAAGCTGAAACTCCAATGCTTTGGCCACCTGATGTGAAGAACTGACTCACTGGAAAAGACCCTAATGCTGGGAAAGATCGAAGGCAGGAGGGGAAGGGGATGACAGAGAATGAGATGGTTGGATGGCATCACCGACTGCGTGGACATGAGTTTTAGGAAGCTCCGGGAGTTGATGATGGACAGGAAAGCTTGGTGTGCTACAGTCTGTGGGGTCACAAAGAGTGGACATGACTGACTAAACTGAACCGAACCACGTCTCAACACAAGCCCTATGCATTTTTCACTGTATATGCTTGCCCTGGTAGATCTCTTCTATACTTGTTTTAGTTACTGACCATATACTGATGGGCATGAAATCCTCATCTCTCACTCATACCTCCCTGACCCCTACCCCTAGATTTCAGCTCTGTGACAACCTCTGCTAGATATCTATACCTGAAAGTTTCAGTCATTTCAAATTTAAGATGACCAAGGATTAATATATCATTTTCCTTCCGAACCATGTTCCTGTTCTTGAATTTTTTTATTTCAATGAATGACACCAACATTTACATGTTCACTCAAGCTAGAAACCTGGGGGACAATCTTGAATCCTTTCTTCTTACTCTACTTATTATAGTTATGTCTTTGGTTATCAAGGAACAGAGACATGTTTAGTCTAAAGTAATGGGAGCTTATTTGGCCAGAAATGGAGGTGGACTCTAATGATAATAAGTCGGGCCTCATAAGAAGTGCAAATGGACCCGAGGTAGGTCTAGAAATCTCAAGATCTGCAGCTTGTAGAGCTTTCTGGCAAGTGTGATTTCAACACCTCTCCTGTATTCACCTCTGAAGGTTAATTTCCTTATTCTCTCTCCCATCATGCATCTTTTCTCTCCATCATAGACTGTTCGCAAGACTTTGGCTTGGCATGCTCTCTCATGGTTCTAACTCTACTTCCTCCTTCTTGTAACCTCTACTTGATCTTATTTGAGCCTCTGGTCTTTCTGTTCACAGCCTGTTTTTCTCTATGTTTGGTGTTTTAGACTCCTGGGATCAGGATCAGATTGGCCCATCTAGTCTTCTCACACTTAGCTGCACTGCAGGGTCCTTATCAGCCGATTGAAAGGCTTCCCTCATCTCAGGTGCTCACCCTACCCCAAGCACCTGTAAAAGGAGAAGCCCGTTAATCTGATAAGAACTATGACCACTTAAGTCCATCCTCCAAATGATGTGTTACCCTTCGTAGGGGAAGCCGGCATAGAAGATACTGACTGAGACGAATATACATTCCTTATTCAATATATCATCCAGTTCATCAAATTTATTTTCTAAACAGTTTTCAAACCTGTATCCTTCCCTCCATTCTTAATCTCAATGTTTTGGTTTAATTCCTCGTCTTTCATCTGCCCTGTGGCAGCAGCTGAGTGCTCTTCTGCTTCCTCATCTTTCTTCCCTAACTGGTGATAATACTGACTTTAAGCAATGAGCAGTGGTATCTGTTATCTTTCATTAGGAGTAGACAGCTGAGCCCTGGAGAAGGGAATGGCAACCCACTCCAGTATTCTTGCCTGGAGAACTCCAGGGACAGAGGAGCCTGGCCAACCTCAGGGCATGGGGTCACAAAGAGTGGGACATGACTGAGCGGCTGACACTTTCACTTTCTTTCAGACATTTGAACACGTTCTTGGTATCAGGAATGCCAGCAAATACTAGACGCAACAATGCTTTACTCCCCCAGAGAAGAAACGGAATGAGGGCCACGCCTGCCTTGGGCGTCAGTCTCCAGGGGCCGGCAGGCCCCTCTCCGAGGCCAGTGCAGCACAGCTGGCCGTTGCGTACCCTTCTTGTACTGCAGCAGAAGGGCCCTGTCCCCTTCCCACAGGCGGGGATAGCAGTGGGTTGGCCAGGTGCCATATGCCACACATACTCAAGCAGAACAAAGGAACACACACTGAGTCTGAAACAGGGCAAGATTATCCCACACAAGCTGAGAGGTTCAGAACAAGTTGCGAGGGCTCTTTATTTTTAAGAAAGTGTTCCAGGCCCACAGCCCATTCTTAGGCAGCTGAGTGGGGGTCAAAGTAGATATGCATGAGCCTGCCTTTCCCAACATGAAATGTATTCAAAACATCGCTGTATTTATTGCATACCATTTGTTACTTGTTCTTAACTAAATTAGTAAATGAATTCAACTTTTTATTTGTTCCTTAAAAGGAATCCAGAGACATTAACCAAATTAAGTTGTTTTTTTCCTTTAACATAATTAATTTTTCCTCCCGGAGGGTCAGTGTTTCATCAGCCCTGTCTTGGATGATTGCAAAAGCCCCCTAATTATCTGCTGGGTCTCAGTCTCATCCCAAATCCAACCCATCTTCTAGGTTTATTTTTCTAAAATGTGTATCTGATTATTTTCCACTCTCCTATTGAAAAATTCAAGGTCCTTTTCAGGGCTGTCATCTGTCACTTCCTTCTGCCATACCCGACCCCTGAGCTGTACTTTGCCCTATAGTCTTACTGGGAGGTGTCCCTGTTTACACTTCCTGTACTGGGCAATGGGCTGTCCTCTATAGGATGACGTTCCTACTCTGCCCATGAAGAACCCATCACTCTAATTGAGGTTTTCATGCCAACCTCTGTCTGTCCATGTGATGTAATCTCAACATTTTAAATGTAAGGAATTTAGTTATTTCATGTGGTATTTTTCTTACTTCTGCCAAGCTGTTGATTTAGCTGTCAGAAGCTGGAGAGAAGGGATAGTTAAGGGACTTAGGAAATGTCATAAATATACATGCTGCTATATTTAAACTGGATAACCAACAAAGACCTATTGTAGAGCACACAGAACTCTGCTTAATACCAGCCTGGGTGGGATGAGGGTACTGGGGCATATGGATCCATGTGTATGTATGGCTGAGTCCCTTCGTTGTTTGCCTGAAGCTGTCACAATATTGTTAATCGACTGTACCTAATACAAAATGTCTTTGGTGTTAAAAAATAATAAAATGCAAAAATATAAGGAATACTGACCAAGCTCTGCGCCGCTATGACACAGCACCTCTAGGGCAGGATTGTGCTGTGTTCACTTCTCTCTAGTCCCCTCTGCTGCACACCTCTCTGCCAGGGAACCCAGCTCTGCACTGTGCCTGTGGGTGCAGCCGCAGCAGTCTTTTTCCAGAGTCCTTGGTTACCAGCCATCTGTGAAAGGAGTTTACAGAAATATCCAAAATGAAAATACTTAGTATAAATTTATTTTCAAGTCCATGTTTATTTCAGATCCTTGTCTAAGGAATTAATCTGGGGGTGATCTGAAGGCAAATAGGTGCACTGAAAGGACACAGGGGGGCTCCCAGGTGGTGCAGGCATAAGGAATCCATCTGCCAACGCAGGAGACTCAAGAGGCATGGGTTTGATTCGTGGCTCAGGAAGGTCCCCGAAGAAGAAAATGGCAACCTGACAACCCACTCCAGTATTCTTGCCTGGAGAATCCCATGGACAGAGGAGCCTGGCGAGCAACAGGCTACATGACGTCTCAAAGAGTCAGACGTGACTGAGGGGTTAAGCATGCATGCCAAGGGCACATTTGGACTGGTGCCACCTGGCAGGTGGTGGGGATGGTGTGTGGACGGGTGTATGGGATCAGGAACTTGAATCCCATGGCTTCTCATTAAGATCAGGCTGATTCCTCCCTGCCAGGCCAATTAGATTTTTTTTCCCATTGAGGTATAATGAACTGCACACATTTAAAGTATACAATTTGATAACTTTTGACATGACGTATATACTTATGTATATATATGTATACCTATCCATCACCACAATCAAGATAATGAACATAATTTTCACCCCCCCAAAGTTTGATTATTCCTCTTGGTAATCCCTTCCAATTGACCTCCTTAACCTACTTATTCTCTCCCCAGGCAAACAATGATCTTCTTTTCGTCACTATAGATCAGCCGGCATTCTCTAGCATTGCCTATAAATAGGATACTACAGTACAGTGGTCTCCAACATTTTTGGCACCAGGGACCAGTTTTGAGGTGGTGGGATGATTCAGGCAGTAATGTGAGTGATGGGGAGCGGCAGATGAAGTTTCCCTTGCTCAGCCACTGCTCACCTCCTGATGTGTGGCCCAGTTTCTAACTGACCAGGGACCAAACCAGGGTCAGAGATTCCTGCTACAGCATGTAATCTTTTTGGTGGGGGAAGCGATCTGGCTTTTTTCGTTCAGTGTAACCAATTTGAGGTTCATCCCTGTTGTTGCTTCCTTTTTTATTGCTGAGAAGTACCTTGTGTGGCTATACCACAATTCATTCAGTCATTTACCTGTTGATGGATAGTTAGCTTGCTTTCAGGTTTGAGCCATTTCAAGTAAAGCTGCTATGTACATCAGGTATAACTTTACAAAAAGTGTACTTTCATTTTCATTTTTCTGGGGTAAATATCTAGGAATGAAATGACTGGTGTACGAATGCACAAATGCTTAACTTTTACATTCTCATCAGCAGTGCGCATTAGTTCCCATTGCTCCATATCCCCCCACACTTGATATGGCAGTCTTTTTTATTTTAACCATTCTAATAGGTGTACAGTGAGTCTAGATGTTGAACTTATACATTTTCAGTTTCCTGAGTCCCGTTTCAGACCTGGTGAATCATAACTTTGAGGAGGGGGCTTGGGGTGTTGTATTTCTTAGAAAGAGAACCAGTTGATAGCCAGTTGGGGGAGCCACCACTCTGTACCACGCTGTCTTCAGGTTCTTTGAAGGGACTCAGACAGGACCCTGACACAAGTGATGCAGGAAGGCAGTGAATGGAGTCAGAAAGAACCTTTTCTTCAAAGATGAAATGTGTCTAATTAGCTGAGCTTGTGTTAGATCAGTCATCATCCACCAGAGCGGAAGTGTCAGTTTAGAAAACTCCAATTAGAAGAGAATCTTGATGTACCTCTTCTGGGTGATGTGCACTTATGTTGCTGAAGCAAGTGATGCCATGCCAGGTGCTGCAATGAGGCTCAGTGGAACCATCATCAGAATCTAAAGAAGAGTGAAGATGACACCGCAGGCATTGATGGGAATGGAAATGGGTGCAGCCACAGTGGAAACAGTAGGGAGAAGCCTCAAAAAATTAAAGATGGAACTGCCATACGATCCAGCCATCCCAATTCTGAGTATTTATCTGAAAATTGCTATCTCAAAAAGATATCTGCCCCTCATGTTCACTGCAGCATTATGTGAGCTGTGCTTAGCCTCTCTGTTGCATCCAACTCTCTGCAGCTCCATGGACTGCAGTCCACCAGGCTTCTTTGTCCTTGGGATTCTCCAGGTGAGAACAGTGGAGTGGGTGGCCATTTCCTCCTCCAGGCAGCATGGTTTACAATAGCTAAAACACAGAAACATCCTGTGTCAATAGATGGAAGTATGGGTAAAGAAAGTGTGGGCTATAGATACGCAATGGGCTTCCCAGGTGGCTCGCTGGTAAAGAATCCACCTGCCAGTGCAGGATTCTTGGGTTCGATCCCTGGGTTGGGAAGATCCCTTGGAGGAGAAAATGGTAACCTACTCTAGTATTCTTGTCGGAAAATCCCATGGACAGAGGAGCCTGGAAGGCTTTACTCCATGGGGTCGCAAAGAGTCAGATATCACTGAGCACACGCAGCATATGTACACAATAGAATATTATTTGCTGAAACCCCAGTTTCATCCTTTGTGGATTGGGATTTGGAGGCTTTCATTAGATAACTTGTGTGAAATGGTTTGTAAATGGAAATGTTCTCTCTAAATACTGTATAAAGGAAAATAGAGTTTCTTTTACTAAGGGCTTGCCCTGTGCTAGGAACTATGCATATATTACCTATAATCCTCACTAGAATGTTTTTAAATACTTATCACTAACTCCGTGTGTAGATGAGCAAATTGACGTTCAGAGATTTTGAATCTGTTCAAGGTCACATAGCAGGTAGACAGTGGGGCCGGGAGTTGTGTATTGAGGGTATGTCTACATTCCCTGTTGGTTTGTTGGGTTTTTTTAAAACTTAAGTATAATCGACTTACGATATTTTATTACTTTCAGGTGTCCATATGGTGATTCATTATTTTTGTATTATACAAAATAATCACCACGGTAAATTCTGGTTTCTATCTGGCCTGGTTCATAAATGACAAGATACCTCTAATTTTGGAGTCAGTGGATTACCTGTGTTCTTCAAATATTGGTCAGAAACAAATCTTTCATGAGAGTACACATTTTACACAGTATTGAGACAGAGGCCCAATGAAATATTTACCATGGTATGGAAACTCTATGTCAAATCTTAGCCTTCCCCCAACATTGAGTAGAAAATTCCAAAGCTGCTTCTGAGCCAGAAACATTTTCAGGTAGCTTGATACAGGAGGAATATGAATCCAGCATCGCAGGACCAGTGTGTGTACCAGCTCTGTTATTGCCCAGACTTCTGAGATTCAGCCTTCTAACCTGTAGAATGGCCATCATAGTCTTTCTAGTAGCAGAGATGTTACAGGGTTTAAGTGAGAACATTGAATGAGAACACCTAGCAGCTCTTTCCTTAAAAACTTAAAACTATTTTCCTGCAAAGGAGACAGAAGAATCTCCTCTATCATCTTATTCCAAGTTCTCGAGCCTCCAGCTGCCATATAATTTTTCCTTGTCCTGTGTAAACTACCCTACAGCAGTTTTTCCCAGCAGTGTGTGCAGGTAATAAGATGGCAGAGTCAGCCTTTTCTTAGACAGTACAATCTTTTTTCTTTCTTTTGTTAGAAATTATAGCATTTTTATAATTTTATGAAGTCTAACATTCACCCGCTACTCTAATTATAAAAGTTATACATAACAATAAAGCATTAAGAAAAGTAATTCTACTTTTCTAATGGGTCATGTTTTTGCTCTGTTTCCTCTAGGCTTTGTTGTTATTGTTGTTGTTGTTGCCTCATTCTTCCTGGGCTGCATAACAAAATCTTGCAGACTGAGTGGCTTAAAACCTTACAGTAATTTATTTTTTCACAGCTCCGGAGGCTGGAAGCTCAAGCGCAAAATGTCAGTAGGGTTGGAAAGAACTGTCCCCTTGGGTTGCAGATGGTAACCTTCTCTCTGTCCTCATGGGGTCTCTCTTTGGTCCCTGCCTGCCTGTGCACAGAAGGTGGAGGTGGGGGATGGAGAGAGAAAGAGTGAGCTTTCTGGTGTCTATTCTCACGAGGAACTGATCCTGCTGGATCTGAGCCCACCCTTATAACCTCATTTAATCTTAATTGCTTTCTTAGAGACCCTGTCTCCAAATATAGCCACACTGAGGTTTAGGTCTTTCGGATACGATTATTTAAGGACACATTCAGCTCACTGCATGTGTCCTATACCTATGTATATATAATTGATGTTATCTAAAATAATTATAGTATGTAACATATATAATATTCAATACCATTCTTTAACCATTAACATCATATGATTTTTCTTGTGGCATTAAAATTCTTGGAAAAACTTCCTGTCATGCTTAATAAGAAGTACCATAACATTATTTTCACTCTACCTCTGTTGTTGAGTTTTAGAGTTAATTCAAATATTCCATTAATATAAATAACACTTTATACATAAATCTGTGTATATCTGATTATTTACTTTTAATTTTCTTTCTTTGAGATATTTAATATAGGAAATTGTTTTTAAGTTGCTAAGTTTTCTTTCCTAAACATTTTTGTTATTAATTCCCACTTTTATTATGTTGTCAGAGAATGTTGCTTACAAAACAAAGCATAAATTTAGGAACTTACTGAAGATTTCTTTGTAGCTCAGTATCAACTTTATAAATGTTTCACGGGCACATGAAAGGAAGGTGTATTTGGTGACTGATAGGCATATCATTTGATGTATTTCTATTAATTCCCTTCTATTAATTTTATTATTTACATCCTATATGTGTCTTTACTCATTTTTTTCTTTTCCATATCTATCAAGAAATAGCTGATGTTTAGGTATTCAAAATTATTGTATTTATCAATTTTTCTTCCAACAGTTTTTGCTTTTTATAGCTTGATGCTGAATTACTTGATATATAAAAATGTATGACTGCTGCTGCTGCTAAGTCACTTCAGTCGTGTCTGACTCTGTGCGACCCCACAGACGGCAGCCCACCAGGCTCCCCCATCCCTGGGATTCTCCAGGCAAGAACACTGGAGTGGGTTGCCATTTCCTTCTCCAATGCATAAAAGTGAAAAGTGAAAGTGAAGTCGCTCAGTCGTGTCAGACTCTGCGACCCCATGGACTGCAGCCTACCAGGCTCCTCCATCCATGGGATTTTCCAGGCAAGAGTACTGGAGCGGGGTGCCATTGCCTTCTCCAAAATTTATGACTATTATGTTTAAATTTATGACTATTATGTTTTAATTGTGGATTATAATTTTTATAAATAGAAAATGACAATTTATATTTTGTTGAATGCTTTTGCTTGGAATAAAACCTTTTCAGAATTTAATATTGTCATTTCTGTGCTGCACTGTTTTGTACTCGCCTGAAAAATCTTTATTCATTCTTTTATTGCACACCATTTTTTTCTCTTTTGCTATGTGTCTATTTCTTATAAGAAGCATATAGTAAGATTTGAATTTGTGGCACAATTGGAGAATGTTTTTATTTTAATAGGGTAGTTA
>SJYC01020674.1:0-12363 GCA_006408675.1 Madoqua kirkii
CTCCTTATCTTTATTTCATGATTGATTGATTGATTTTTATATTTGCCATCTATTTTATGCTTTATATTTTTATGCCTCTTTGCTCTTTCTTTGTTTTCTATCTTAAGCTGTATGGAATATGTTTTATATGCTTTTGTGTTCTTCAGTGATTTGGAAATATGTCCTATTTTAAATTATGTTACTGATTACCTTTAAGTACTAAAAACAATTAAATATGTACTTTTAAAAGTTTTTGTTATGATAGCAAAGACAAGACATAAAATATATGTTTAGTATTGTATAATTGTTAGGTAAATAATTATGTAAATGCTGTCTTTTGCTTTCAACCTTTCTATATCCTTGGGCTTCTCTGATAGCTCAGTTGATAAAGAATAATCTGCCTGTAACGCAGGAGACCCCATTTTGATTCTTGTGTCAGGAAGATCCTCTGGAGAAGGGATAGGCTACCCACTCCTTTATTCTTGGGCTTTCCTGGTGGCTCAGCTGGTAAAGAATCTGCCTGCAATGTGGGAGACCTGGGTTCGATCCCTAGATTGGGAAGATCCCCTGGAGAAGGGAAAGACTACTCATTCCAGTATTCTGACCTGGAGAATTCCATGGATTATAGTCCATGGCATCACAAAGAATTGGGCACAACTGAGTGATTTTCACTTTTATATATCCTTATGGTTTTGATATGCTTCTTGCAAGAATGATATAGTGAAGCTTTTATTTTTTGCTAAATTTTGTATAAATTTTTGCATCCACACTTCCCTGGTGGCTCAGAGGTTAAAGCATCTGCCTCTGATGCGGGAGACCTGGGTTGTGAAGATCCCCTGGAGAAGGAAATGGCAATCCACTCCAGTATTCTTGCCTGGAGAATCCCATGGATGGAGAAGCCTAGTAGGTTACAGCCACAGGGTCACAAAGAGTCAGACACGACTGAGCAACTTCACCTTTTGCATCTATATTCACCAGAGATATTGGCCTTTAATTTTCTTTTTTCTTTTTTTTTTGTTTTTTGTTGTTCATAGTGTCCATCTGGTTTTGGTATCAGGATGATGGTGACCTCATAGAATATTTCCTCTTCTTCAATTTTTTGGAATAACTTGAGAAGTATTAGTTTTTTGGTGTTTTTTGTTTGTCTGTTTGTTTTTTAATGTGCTTGCTAAAATAGCCCTGTAAAGCCATCTGGTCCTGGACTTTTGTTTGCTGGAGGTCTTTTCATTACAAATTTGATTTCACTACTAGTGACTGCTGTGAGCTGTGGTGGTTCAGCCTCAAACAGAGGTCAGGGATGTTTCTGATGGGTTGTATGTGTGAGCACAGGTAATGGTTGCCCTCACTTTGCTCAGATGCCACCTGATCTGAACTACCTCTGTATCTCACAGCCAAGTCCTCTCCCCAGTGTGGAGCTGCTTTGTGAAACAAGCTGGGCTGGACTGTTCACTAGGTTCAGGCTACAGCACATGCTGGAGAGGTCTAACCTGGCCTGCCACCCGAGCAGTTTTCAATCTGCCCTCTCCATGGTGCTTTACGATCAAGTCTGTCTACTTTCCTCAGGAGTGAAGTACAGGCTTCCTACAGCCCCAGTGGGGCTCATTCTCTCTATGTAAGACCTCATGGCCAGAGCTTTCAATAAGTGGTCCCAACTGCTCATCTCCTCCTTGCCCACATAATCTCCGTTTTCATGAGTTGGCTTAGACGGCAAAGCATCTGCCTGCAATGCAGGAGACCTGGGTTCTATCCCTGGGTTGGGAAGATCCCCTGGAGAAGGAAATGGCAACCCACTCCAGTACTCTTGCCTGGAAAATCCCATGAATGGAGGAGCCTGGTAGGCTACAGTACGTGTGGTTGCAAAGAGTTGGAAATGACTGGGCAACTTCACTTTCACTTTTTTTAAAAAATTGAATCTCCTCCTAGAAGCACATTCCGGATATGGTCATACGATCACTTCTCTTCCCTTTGCACCTAACTCCATGTGGATCTCTCTTACAGCCTCGATTGTACTGCAGTCTGACAGTTTTCAGTGAAAGTTGTTCTGTGTGTAGATGCGTTTTTGATATCATTGTGGGAGAGGCTAATTTCCATGTCTTTTATTTCACCGTCTTGATCTCCTCTCCAAAATGTAATGTATATACAAAAAATGCATAGGTCTTATGTGAAGTTTAATATCATTTGTCAATTATATCTATCCTATGACCAACATCCAAGACAGGATATAGAACATCTTAATTACTCCCCAAATTTCCTGGCACCCCTTTCAGTTTGATTTGCATCATTATGGCCAAGTAACCATTTTCTGGTTTCTTGTACGTCACATAAATGGAAAATATAGTATGTATCTTGGTGTACTTGGAGTCTGTCACTCAAAGTTATGTTTCTGAGACTTCCCTGGTGGTTCAGTGGCTAAGACACCATGATCTCAATGCAAGGGGGCTTGAGTTTAATCCCTAGTCAGGGAACTACATCCCACATGCTGGGAGTTCCCATGCCACAACTAAAGGTTCTGCATGCCACAACTAAGACTCAACTGGCCTTCACCTCACCAAAAAAAAGAGGATGTTTCTGAGGTTTATCACCATTATTCCAGGTATCACTAGTTCACTCCGGTTTATCAAAGTAGCATTCCTTTGTGTGAACTTACCACAATTTGTTTATTGAGTCTCCTGTTGAAGACAATTTTTTTCCATTGCTTTTTGGATTATTGTTTTTAATTTGGAACATTTGGTCCATTTATATTTAATGAAATTTCCAATATGCTTGCATTTCAATCTACCACCTTATTTTGTGATTTTCATTAGTTTGACCTGTTTCTTTTACTCTCCTTTCTTGTATTTGTTTGGATTTATGGAGTATTTTTTTACAGTAGCTTTAATTTTTCTTTCAGCCAGTTTGGAAATATTAACTCCATTTCTATTCACTTGGTGGTTATCTGAGAAATTACTGTATGTGTACTTAATTTATCAGAGTTTGAAGTTAACTGATATCTTTCACTTCCTTCTGATAGTATCAGAACCTTAACCTTTTTACCAGCTCCCTGACTTATTATTGTTACGTATTTTAACCCTTTACTTTTTATCCCTTAAGGCATTTAACACTATTGTTTCATATGGTCAATATATGGAAACTCCCGTGTTCTCTATGTCCTGAGTTCATTTCTTCTTCAATCTCAGTCTTTCTATCTGAGGTTGCTTTCTGCCTGAAGTATATCTCGTGAATTTCCTTCAATTAAGGCCTGCTCATGGTGAATTCTCAGTTACTATTTGTCTGAAATGTCTTTATTTCATCTTCCTTTCTGAAATGTATTTTTCTTTCTTAAAAAATTATTTATTTTTAATTGGAGGATAATTGCTTTACAATGCTGTGTTGGTTTCTGCCATATATCAACATGACTCATCTATAGGCATATAGATATCCCCTCCCTTGTGAGCCTCCCTCTGACGTCCCACCCCTTCCCACCACAGAGCACTGCGTTGAGATCCCTGTGTCATACAGCGAACCCCACTGGCTCTCTGTTTTACATATGGTAGTGTCTATGTTTCAATGCTATTCTCTCAATTTGTCCCACCCTTTCCTTCCCCCACTGTGTCAACAAGTCTGTTCTCTATGTCTGTGTCTCTATTGCTGGCCTGCAGATACATTCATCAGTACTATTTTCAAGAAAAAGAAATGCAAAATGGTTGTCTGAGAAGGCCTTACAAATAGCTGAGAAAAGAAGAGAAGCAAAACACAAAGGAGAAAAGGAAAGATATACCTATCTGAATGCAGAGTTCCAAAGAACAGCAAGGAGAGATTAGAAAGCTTTCCTCAGTGAACAATGCAGAGAAATAGAGGAAAAGAATAAAATGGGAACGACTAGAGGTCTCTTCAAGAAAATTAGAGATACCAAAGGAACATTTCATGCAAATATGGGCACAATAAATGACAGAAATGTTATGGAGCTAACAGAAGCAGAAGATATTAAGAATAGGTGGCTAGAATACACAGAAGAACTTACAGAAAAAGACCTTCATGACCCAGATAATCACGATGGTGTGATCACTTGCCAAGAGCCAGACATCCTGGAATGTGAAGTCAAGTGGGCCTCAGGAATCATCACTATGAACAAAGCTAGTGGAGGTGATGGAATTCCAGTTGAGCTATTTCAAATCCTAAAAGATGATGCTATTAAAGTGCTGCACTCAATATGCCAGCAAATTTGGAAAACTCAGCAATGGCCACAGGACTGGAAAAGGTCAGTTTCATTCCAGTCCCAAAGAAGGGCAATGCCAAAGAATGCTCAAACTATCACACAATTGCACTCATCTCATACACTAGCAAAGTAATACTCAAAATTCTCCAAGCCAGGCTTCAGCAATACGTGAAACATGAACTTCCAGACATTCAAGCTGGTTTTAGAAAACGCAGAAGAACCAGAGATCAAATCACCAACATCTGCTGGATCATCGGAAAAGCAAGAGAGTTCCCAAAAAACATCTATTTCTGCTTTATTGTCTATGCCAAAGCCTTTGACTGTGTGGATCACAATAAACTGGAGAAAATTCTGAAAGAGATGGGAATACCAGACCACCTGACCTGCCTCTTGAGAAATCTGTATGCAGGTCAGGAAGCAACAGTTAGAACTGGACATGGAACAACAGATTAGTTCCAAATAGGAAAAGGAGTATGTCAAGGCTGTATATTGTCACCCTGCTTATTCAACTTATATGCAGAGTACATCTTGAGAAATGCTGGGCTGGATGAAGAACAAGCTGGAATCAATATTGCTGGGAGAACTATCAATAACCTCAGATATGAGATGACACCACCCTTATGGCAGAAAGTGCAGAGGAACTAAAGAGCCTCTTGATGAAAGTGAAAGAGGAGAGTGAAAAAAGTTGGCTTAAAGCTCTACATTCAGAAAACTAAGATTATGGCATCTGGTCTCATCACTTCATGGCAAATAGATGGAGAAACAGTAGAAACAGTGTCAGACTTTATTTTGGGGGGCTCCAAAATTGCTGCAGCTGGTGACTGCAGCCATGAAATTAAAAGATGCTTACTCCTTGAAAGGAAAGTTACAACCAACCTAGACAGCATATTAAAAAGCAGAGACATTAGTTTGCCAACAAAAGTCTGTATAGTCAAAGCTATGGTTTTTCCAGTAGTCATGTATGGATGTGAGAGTTGGACTGTAAAGAAAGCTGAGCACCGAAGAACTAATGCTTATGAACTGTGGTGTTGGAGAAGACTCTTGAGAGTCCCTTGGACTGCAAGGAGATCCAACCAGTCCATCCTAAAGGAAATCAGTTCTGAATGTTCATTTTAAGGACTGATGTCGAAGCTGAAACTCCCATATTTTGGCCACCTGATGCAAAGAGCTGACTCATTTGAAAAGATCCTGATGCTAGGAAAGACTGAAGGCAGGAGGAGAAGAGGGCGACAGAGGATGAGATGGTTGGATGGCATCACCATCTCAACGGACATGAGTTTGAGTAAACTCTGGGAGTTGTGATGGACAGGAAGGCCTGGCATGCTGCAGTCCATGGGGTTGCAAAGAGTCAGACATGACTGAGCGACTGAACTGAACTGATACAGAAAACTATAAGACACTGATGAAAGAGTTCAAAAACAACATAAACAGATGGAGAGATATACATGTTTTTGGATTGAAAGAATCAATATTGTGAAAATGACTATACTACCTAATACAATCTACAGATTCAATGCAATGGCTATCAAATTATCAATAGCATTTTTCACAGAACTAGAACAAAAAAAAAACACCTCACAATTTGTATGGAAACACAAAAACACCTCAAATAGCCAAAGCAATCCTGACAAATAAGAATGGAGCTGAAGGAATCAACCCTCTTGATTTCAGACTATACTACAAAGCTACAGTCATTAAGACAACATGGTATTGGCACAAAACCAAGAATTTAGATCAATGGAACAAGATACAAAGCCCAGAGATATATCCACACACCAATGTGCACTTTGTTTTGACAAAGGAGGCCAGAATATACAATGGAGAAAAAATAGTCTCTTCAATAAACAGTGCTGGGAAAACTGGACAAACACATGTAAAAGAATGAAATTGGAACATTTTCTAACACTGTATATACAGATAAACTCAAAATGGATTAAAGACCTAAATTTAAGATGAGAAACTATAAAACTCTTAGAGGAAAATATAGGCAGAACACATTTTGACATAAATTACAGCAAGATCCTCTATGAACCACCTTATAGAATAATGGAAATAAAAACAAAAATAAACAAATGGAACCTAATTAAACTTAAAAGCTTTTGCACAGCAAAGAAAACCATACACAAGGTAAAAGAGATGACACTCGAATGGGAGAAAATAATTGCAAATGAAGCAACTGACAAATGATAAGTAGCTCAAGCAGCTCAGTATCAGAAAAACAAACAATCCAATAAAAAAAAAAAAATGGGCAGAAGACCTAGACAGACATTTCTCCAAAGAAGACATGCACATGGGTAACAAACACTGCAAAAATGCTCAACATAGTTTTATTGAGGTGAGGTGAAGTCACTCAGTCGTGTCCGACTCTTTGCGACCCTGTGGACTGTAACCTACTAGGCTTCTCTGTCCATGGGAATCTCCAGGCAAGAATACTGGAGTGGATTGCCATTGAAATGCAAATCAGAACTACAATGAGGTCTCACCCCACACTGATAAAAATGGCCATCATCAAAAAATGTACAAATAGTAAATGCTGGCAAGGACGTGGAGAAAAGGGAAATTTCTTGCAGTGTTGGTGGGAATGTAAATTGATATAGCAATATGGATAACAGTATGGAGATTTCTTTAAAAACTAAAAATAAAATTTCCATATGACCCAGCAGTCCCACTACTGGGCATATGGCCTTAGAAAACCACAATTCTAAAAGACACATGTACCCCCAGTGTTCACTGCAACACTGTTTACAATAGCCTGGACTTGAAAGCAGCCTAGGTGTTCATCGACAGATAAATGGATAAAGAAGTTGTAGTAAACACACACACACACACACACACACACACACACACACACACGCAGTGAAATATTACTCAGCCATAAAAAGGATGAATTCAAGTTAGTTCTAGACTGGACCTAGAGCCTATCATACAGAATGAAGTAGGTCAGAAAGAGAAAAAAAAATTGTATATTTTTCTGTCACTTAGTCATGTCTGACTCTTTGCGACCCCATAGACTGCAGAATGCCAGCCTTCCCTGTCCTTCACCATTTCCCAGAGCTTGCTCAAACTCATGTACATCAAGTCAGTGATGCTATCCAACCATCTCATTCTCTGTCACCCATTTCTCCTCCTGCCTTCAATCTTTCCCAGCATCAGCGGCTTTTCCAGTGAGTTGGCTGTTCGCATCAAATGGCCAGAGTATTAGAGCTTCAGCCTCAGCACTGGTTTCCTTTAGGATTGACTGGTTTGATCTCCTTGCAGTCCAAGGGACTCTCAAGAGATTTCTCCAACACCACAGTTCTAAAGCATCAACGCTTCAGCGCTCAGCATTCTTTTAGGTCCACCTCTCACAACCATACATGACTACGGGAAAAACCATAGCTTTGACTATACAAACTTTCGAAGGCAAAATAATGTCTCTACATTTTAATATGCTGTCTAGTTTTATCATACCTTTTCTTTCAAGGATCAAGCATCTTTTAATTTCATGACTGCAGTCACCATCTGCAGTAATTTTGGAGCCCAAGAAAATAATATCTGTCACTGCTTCCATTGTTTCCCCATGTATTTGCCATGAAGTGATGGGACTCGATGCCATGATCTTCGTTTTTTGAATATTGAGTTTTAAGCCGTCTTTTTCACTCTCCTCTTTCACATTCGTCAAAAAGCTCTTTAGTTCCTCTTCACTTTCTGCCATGGTGATGTCCATGTGTAGAGTCTTCTCTTGTGTTGTTGGAAGAGGGTGTTTTCTATGACCAGTGCATTCTCTTGGCAGAACTCTATTATCCTTTGAGCTGCTTCATTCTGTACTCCAAAGCCAAATTTGCCTGTTACTACAGGTGCTTCTTAACTTCCTACTTTTGCATTCTAGTCCTCTATGATGAAAAAGGCATCTTTCTTGGTGCAGTGCTGGAGCAGCAAGTGATGGCAGTGCGACGCTGGAGTGGTTGAGAAGAAATAACCCACGCCCAAGATGAGGAGCAGTGCCTGCACTTCCTGGGGCAGCCGTGAAGAGATACCCCACGTCCAAGGTCAGAAAAACCCCAGTAAAACGGGAGGCACTGGAGTGGTTGTGAGGAGATACCCCATGTCCAAGGGCAAAGGAGAAGCTCCAGCAAGATGATAGGAGGGGCAAATTCTCATTTAGAATTAAACCTGGTTCCTGCCAAAGATGCTCAGAGGGCTCAAACAAACCTTTTGCACACCAGGACCAAGAGACCCCACAGAGACTGGGACAGAACTGTGTTTGAGCATCTCCTGTGGAAATACGGGTCAGCAGTGGTCTACTGCAGGGATGGGGCGCTGGGTGTGGGTGTGGTATAAATCCTCTTGGAGGAGGTCGCCATCAGCCCCACCGCAGAGCTGCCAGAACTTACATAGGACTGGGAAACAGACTCTTGAAGGGCACAACAGAACCTTGTGCACCAGGACCCAGGAGAAAGGAACAGTGACCCCACAGACTTGCCTCTGGGTGTCTGGGAGTCTCTGGTGAAGGCATGAGTTGGTGGTGGCCTGCTGCAGGGTTGGGGGCACAGACTGTAGCATTACATACCTGGGATCTTCTGAGGGAGGTCACCATTATTTTCATTACCTCTACCATAGTTTGGCCCCAGGTAAATAGCAGAGAGGGAACACAGCTCTATCCATCAACAGAAAATTGGATTAAAAATATACTGAGCATGGCCCCGCCTATCAGAACAAGACCCAGAATCCCCCTCAGTCTGTCTCATCAGGAATCTTTCAAAAGCCTCTATTCTTCTCCATCAGAGGGCAGACAGGCTGAAAACCACCATCACAGAAAACTAACCAATCTAATCACATGGACCACAGCCTTGTCTAACTCAACCAAACTATGAGCCATGCCATGTGGGGCCACCCAAGACAGACGAGTCATGGTGGAGAGTTCTGACAAAATGTGGTCCACTGGAGAAGGGAATGGCAAACCACTTCAGTATTCCTGCCTTGAGAACCCCATGAACAGTATGAAAAGGCAAAAAGATAGGACACTGAAAGATGAACTCCCCAGCTTGGTAGGTGCCCAATATGCTACTGAGATCAGTGAAGAAATTGCTCCAGAAAGAATGAAGAGATGGAGCCAAAGCAAAAACAACACCCAATTGTGGATGTGACTGCTGATGGAAGGAAGATCCAATGCTGTAAAGAGCTATGTTGTATAGGAACCTGGAATTTTAGGTTCATGAATCAAAGCAAATTGGAAGTGATCAAAGAGGAGATAGCAAGAGTGACCATCAACATTTTAGGACTCAGCAAACTAAAATGGACTGGAATGGGTGAATTTAACTCAGATGATCATTATATCTATTCCTGTGGGCAAGAATCCCTTAGAAGAAATGGAGTAGCCCTCATAGTCAACAAAAGAGTCCACAATGCCATACTTGGATGCAGTCTCAAAAATGACAGAATGATCTCTGTTCATTTCCAAGGCAAACCATTTGATATCACGGTAATCCAAGTCTATGCCCTGACCAGTAATGCTGAAGAAGCCGAAGTTGAATGGTTCTAGGAAGACCTCCAAGATCTTCTAGAGTTAACACCCTCAAAAGTTTTCTGTATACAACTCTTTTGTCTCCTTAGGTAGGTTTATTCCTAAATAAGATTCCGTGGTGGCTCAGACTAAAGCATCTGCCTACAATGTGGGAGACCTAGAGTCAATCCCTGGGTGAGGAAGATCTCCTGGAGAAGGAAATGGCAACCCACTCCAGTATTCTTGCCTAGAAAATCCCATGGATGGAGGATCCTGGTAGGCTACAGTCCATATTCCTAAGTATTTTATTCTTTTTGTTGCAATGATGAAAGAGATTGATTCCTTAATTTCTCTTTCTGACTTTTCATTGTTAGTGTATAGGAATACAAGAGATTTCTGTGTATTGATTTTGTATCCTGTGACTTTACTATTTTTATTGATTAGCTCTAGTAACTTTCTGACAGTATTTTTAGGGTTTTCTGTGTATAGCATCATGTCATCTGCAAACAGTGAGAGTTTTACTACTTCTTTTCCAATCTGGATTCTTTTTATTTCTTTTTCTTCTCTGATTGCCAGGGCTAGGACTTCCAAAACTTTCAAACGATAGTGGTGAGAGTAGGCATCCTTGTCTTTTTCTTAATCTTAGGGGAAATGCTTTCAGTTTTTCATCATTGAGAATAATGTTTGCCCTGGGTTTATTGTATAAGGCCTTTATAATGTTGAGTTTGGTTACATCTATACTGAGAGTTATTATCATAAATGGGTTCTGAATTTTGTTAAAAGCTTTTTCTGCACCTATTGACATTATTATATGATTTTATCTTTTATTTGTTAATATGGTGTACCACATTGATTGGTTTGTGTATATTGAATAATCCTTGCATCCTTTGGATAAATCAAACTTGATCATGGTGTATGATTCTTTTAATGTGTTGTTGGATTCTGTTTGCTAGAATTTTGTTGAAGATTTTTCATCTATGTTCAGAAGTGATATTTGCCTATAATTTTATTTTTTGTGATGTTGTTGTATGGTGTTGATATCAGGGTGAAGGTAGCCTCATTTCTTTTTCTTTTTTTTTCCAAGAAGAAATATCTAGATACACATTTGCTTCCCTCTGAAGATTCTGTTTTGACTTTTGAGTGCTTTTGTTGCTTTTGAAAAGCTGATTATCAGAATGACTGTTGTTCCTTTGAAGTAATTCATCTTTTATGATTAAAAACATTTCCTTTTTTCTCTCATGTTCCTCAGTTTATCTATGTTGGGACTAAGTATGGATTTCTTTTTAATTCATCCTTTTCAATATTTGTTTGGTTCCTTAAATCTGTGTATTGGTGTCTTTCATTAATTCTGAAAAATTCTTAGCCGTCACCCTTTCAAATATTGACACTCTTCTATTCTCTCTCCCTTTTCTTGAGGAAATTTTGTTTCATATTTTGAATTATTTCTTCTGGTCTATCTAGTTCACCAATTCTCTATTTAGCTATGACTGTCAGCTGTTATATTCACTCATTGTTTTTATTCTAATAAGTTCCTAGACATCCTTTTTACTTTAAAATGTATGTGCTATAATATTTTATAGCTTCCTTGCTGAGACTTATTGTCAGTTCAGTTCAGTTCAGTTGCTCAGTCGTGTCCAACTCTTTGCAACCCCATGAATTACAGCACACCAGGCCTCCCTGTCCATCACCATTTCCCAGAGTTCACTCAGATTCATGTCCATTGAGTCAGTGATGCCATCCAGCCATCTCATCCTCTGTCATCCCCTTCTCTTCCTGCCCCCAATCCCTCCTAGCATCAGAGTCTTTTCCAACGAGTCAACTCTTCGCATGAGGTGGCCAAAGTACTGGAGTTTCAGCTTCAGCATCATTCCTTCCAAAGAAATCCCAGGGCTGATCTCCTTCAGAATGGACTGGTTGGATCTCCTTGCAGTCCAAGGGACTCTCGAGTCTTCTCCAACACCACAGTTCAAAAGCATCAATTCTTCAGCACTCAGCGTTCTTCACAGTCGAACTCTCACATCCATACATGACCACTGGAAAAACCGTAGCCTCGACTAGACAGACCTTTGTTGGCAAAGATAACATTTATTTATTGGGATATAGTTGCTTTCCAATGTTGTGTCAGTTTCTTCTGTACTGACAGCAGAATCAGCCACATGAATACACATACACCCTCCCTCTTTAGGTGCCCCACCCCCACCCCATCCATCTATGTCACCACAGGGCACTGAGCTGAGCTCCCTGCTCTAGCTATCTGTTTTACGTATGGCAGTACACATACGTCACTCCCAGGCTCCCAGTTCATCCCCTCCCCACTGTGTCCACCCATCCATTCTCTACGTCTGTTTCTCTGTTGTTTAGTTGCTCACTCTTAGTTTAGTTGTCAAACTCTTTTGTGACCCCATGGACTGTAGCTTCCTGGACTCGTAGGTGCATGGGATTTCCCAGACAAGAATACTGGAGTGGGTTGCCATTCCCTTCTCCAGGGGATCTTCCTGACCCAAGGATTGAACTTGGATCTCCTTCATTAGCAAGAGGGTTCTTTATCACTGAACTACCAGGGAAGCCAGTGTCTCTATTCCTGCCCTGCAAATAGGTTCATTTGTGCCATTTTTCTAGATTCCACATATACACATTAATATATGATATTTGTTTTTCTTTATCTGACTTATTTCACTCTGTATGACAGACTGTAGGTCCATCCATG